>VMDO01004028.1:0-132197 GCA_007922755.1 Pedetes capensis | reverse complement strand
GCATTTTGACTGAGATTTTTCTTTCAGTACGTTGAGCATGTCATTCAATTGCCTCTGGCCCACACTGTTCCTGCTGAGAAGTCAGTCACCATTCATGTTCTTATATCCAAACCTTTGAAGAGTTATCTTCTTGCTGTTTTCAGCCTTCTCCTTTTTGTATTTCAATATTTTGGTTATTATGTGCCTAGCTGGGGATCCCTTGTGTGTATCCCATTTAAGGTTCTCCTCTTAGATCTATAGATTAATGGTTTTCTCAAATTGAGGATTTCATCATACACTTTTTCTCCCTTTTCCTCTCCTCTCTTCTTCTAGGACTCCTACTATGCATATATTGGCATGCTTGATGTAACATACATCTCCGAGACCCCATTCATTTTTTTCCCTTTAGTCTTATTCTTCTTTGTTCTTCAGAATGAATAACTTTCTACTGATTTATCTTTTCAAGTTCACAGACTCTTCTGAATATAAGAGCTGCTCTTGAATCTGTACAATGAATCTTTCAGTTTATTCATTGTAATTTTCAGCTCTAGAATTTGCATTTCTTTCTTTTTTATGGTTTCTATGTTCCACTGCCCCCATGTGCCTGTCACCTTGTCATACTGTGAGGGCCTGCATGTTGCTGTGATGCTGAAGGCTATGCCATCAGTATTTCAGATATCAGCAATACCACTCATGGTGGACAGGTTTCAGCTAAGCTTCCAGACTAAGACAGACTAGGGAGAAGGACCTGGCAGCCCACTCTCAAAATAATTAGCCACTGAAAACCCTACAATTAGCAAAGAAACACTGTCAGATAAAGTGCTAGAAAATGCAGCCCCCCCAGGCTGGAAGGCATTCAGGACATGACTGGGTAAGAGATGCCTCCTCAAAGTAGAGTCAACCTTAACGACAGGAATGGCGTAAACCCCTTAGGACCTCCTTTTGCTGATATTACATGACTTAAAACGAGAAGAAACACAGTGGCTGCAACATTGGGCTCAAACATAAAAAGACTGTGTGCATGGCATACTGTTGGGTAGTGTTTCATTCTGTTGTACATAAGGTCACTATGAATTGGACCCAACTTCATGGCACCTAACAACATGTTGCTCTGAGATTATTTATGTAGTCAGTGCCACCACACTTTTCTTTAAAGACTTAAATAGCTTCCTTTATTCTTTGAATGTATTTTAAATAGCTGTGGTCTAAGCCTTTGTTTGCTAAATCCAACATCTGGGCTCACACAGAAACAGTTTCTACTGACTGTTTCCTCCAGGGCTTCAAACTTGTGAAAAATTGGGTTCAGGTTCAGATTCAGATTCAGGTGCAATTTCAATATGTTGGAAATTTAGAGGGTTCGGGTTTGGTTTGGGTTGGGTTTAAATACTATGTGTAAATAGCAGGGCCTCAAGCTGAAGTTAAACCAGTCTGGTTCAAATGGTTTTTAAATTTTTTCTGAATCCAAACCTGAACCCAAACCCAATGAAATACTGGGTTTAGGTTCAGCTTTTAATGTTATTATTATTTTTTTAATCATTAGCTATTTAAAATTTGAAAAAAAGGAGGAGGAGGAGGAGAAAAGAAGAGGAGGAGGAGGAGGAGGAGGAGGAGGAGGAGGAGGAGGAAGAGGAGGAGGAGGCAGCGGCAGAGGAGGAGGAGGAGGCGGCGGCTAGGCGCAGTGAGGCACTCCTATGATCCCAGTGACTCTGGAGGCAAAGGCAGAAGGATCACAAGTTTGAGACCAGAGGCAGTCTGCATAATTTAGCAAGAACCTGTCTCAAAATAAAAAGTAAAAAAAATGGGCTGGAGGTGCAGTTCAGTGGGACAGCATTTGCAAAGCAAGCAAGCACAAGGCCCTGGGTTCAACCTCCAAGTACTGCAAAAGAAAAAAAAAAAAAACTGAAAAGAATTGAAAAAATATTAAAAATGTTTTATTTGTCTATTTACACATAGGGTTAAAATTTTAAACCCAATCCCCCTAAATTTTAACATATTGAACCCACACCCAAACCTAAACCCAATTTTTCACAGGCTGGAAGCATATGGATCACTATTTTCTGTTTCTCTCATAATTTTTGTTAAAAACTGGATATTTTAGAGAAATATTGCAGCAACTGTGGATTCTGATTTTTCATGCGAGTTGTGGTTTTGTTTTTTGTTTAGTAACTTGCCTGCACTAGGTCTAAAAGTCTGTCTTCCTCAGCTGTGTGGTCACTTGATGCCTCTACTCTCATTTCTTTTCCTATCAAATTTTTGTTTTTAAGCCTAACTTGCTTGGGTTGTCCCTGTGGCTACACAGCTTAGTGACCAGACAATAACTGGCTAAAGATGGTACTCACACATCTTGAACCTGCTAAGCTACTGTTCTCCGCCCATAAGCTGTGCAGTGGTTAAAGACTGGAAAGTTTAGATGGTTTTCGGGTCTCCCAATTTTAATTTTTTATTCAAATTTTAATTTTATTTCATGGTGGTAGGGGGTTGAACCTAGAGCCTCACTCATACTTTGCAAGTGCTCTTCCACTGGGATGTACCTCCAGCCCACTTTTCATTTTTTGTCTTGAGACAGGATCTCGTTAAGTTATGCAGGCTGCCTCTGGCCTTGAACTTGCAATCCTCCTGCCTCTTCCTTCTACGTCACTGGAATTACAGGCTTGCACCACCGGGCCTGGCCAGTCTCCCCAATTTTTATTTTCTGATGGAGCCCTCCTGCATCTCCCCTATACATTCATGTAGCTGCCCAGTCAACCAGGACAGCATGAAACTGACCTCCCCAGGATTACCTGCATGTGCGCTGAGGCTTCTAAGTTAGCCGGGAATGTGTGGGTAGCTTTGCAAACCCTTCTTTGACATCTCATGTCCAGAAATGTTAGTTTTTGTCTAGTCTGCCAATCTGTTGCTAGACCTAGCTGGGGATTGCAGTGTCAAGCTAAAAGAAGGAATGGTCTTCTTTGTTCACCTGCCACTGAGACCATTACCTCTACTGACAATTCCACCAGACAAGATGTTCACTCTCTGCACAAAATCAGGTTGAGTTCACTCTGGCAGCCGTGCCACTAGTTCTCATGACCTGTCCCAACAGACAGAACCGACAAATCAATGCAAAAGACGGGGAGCTGGGGAGGGAGTAGCCCCAGGTAAGAATGTCAAAGATTCCCATTGCTTTTTCCCAAAGTTCAACAGTTTCTCATGGCTAAATGCTTCTCAATTTGTTGCCTGCATTTGTTTTATTTCCAGAGTCCTGAAACAGTTGATTACTGAGAGATCTGTTGACCTCCTCACTCTGCTACTGAAGTTCTGATTCTGTCTTCAGCTACTTTGAAATCCTCTATTTTCTTCTTTACACGTATCACATGATGTGACGTTTTAAGTCATCACATGGCACTCTAAGTCAGACCTGGGGTCAGAAAGAAGAATAAACATTCTTCCCACACAGCTGTCTTCCAAAGCTATTACATCATGCCCTTCTAGGTCTTGAGAAAGCAAAATATAACGCAGAGATGGCCATACAAGTTGGCCTGGTCTAAAAATAAGCCAAAAACCTTTGTTTCCTTCTAATGTTATCTGGGTATCAGGAGCAGGTTTTATCTTGATTCTTACAGAAAGAAAACTGCTGTCTTCTTTATAATTTCCTTTCCTTAAGTCATGAATTTTTTATTGGCTGGCATCTGAAGTCACCTATAAGCTACAAAAAGCTGGTTACTCAATCTCCAGTGAAGGCAGGCAGCCCTGATAGCCTTCCATTGGTACAAATAATCCCAAGATATATTTTCCTCTGCTTTAAAAAACTCTGTTCACTCACTCAACATGACATAGTTTCTTTACGTTACAGAGATGGCTCATACCACTATACCTTACCCAACCCCGACTACAAAATACCACCTGACTAGCTTTCGTCATTCACCACACAGGGAAAATCATTACTGCTAGCTTTCTCCCTCTTTGATAAGGACCTAACCCAAGTAAAAACTAAATATAGTCAGTTATTGATGCAAGGCAAAGTTCAAGAATTTCTGACTCTTAAGAGTTCTATGATTAGAACCATGCCAGGCATGGTGGTGCAAGCCTGTAATCCCAGCAACTTGGAAGCTGGAGTCAGAAGGATCAAGAGTTCAAGGCCAGAGGCAGCTTGCGTAATTCAACGAGACCGATTCAAAATAAAAAATACAAAAATGGGCTGGAGGAACAGTCTTGTGGCAGAGCGCTTGCAAAATATGTGCAAGGCACTGCGTTCAGCCGCCAAGTACCGCCAAAAAAAAAAAAAAAGAAAAAAGAAAAAAAGAAAAGAGTGCTATAATGATGCACCTCACAAAATTAAAAGCATTTTTCAATGTTGTTGCTATGCTGACATTACGTTTGTGACAAAGCATTTATTCCATACAACCTATCACTTATAAAAATGATGCTCTTTTATTTATTTATCTATTTTGAGACAGGCTCTCGCCATGCAGCTCAGGCTGGCCTTGAACTCATGTCCTCCTGCTTTGGCCTCCTGAGTGCTGGGTATCGGGGATTACAGGCTTGAGTCATCACGCCCAACAATGAAACATCTTTTTTTTTTTTTTTCTTTTTGTGGTACTTGAGGATTGAACCCAGGGCCTCATGCATATTTTGCAAGCACTTTACAACTGAGCTGCGCCAGGTGCCTATTTTTTACTTTTTATTTTGAGACAGGGTCTTGCTAAATCATGAAGACTGACTCTCGCCTCAAACTTGCAAACCTCCTGCCTCTGCCTCCCAAATTGCTGGGATTACAGGTGTGTGCCACCATGCCCGGCTCCAGTAATGAAACTTCTTTTTTTTTTTCCCCTCCCTTTATTGGTAAATGTTGGTGGGGTGGAGAGTAACAGAGCATTGGCTTTTCCCATTATGCAACTATTCCATCATTTTTGGTTACATTTTATCAACTTGCAAGGTTTATGGAACTTTTTGACTAATATATGGTAAAACTCATATGCATATTTGGGTTATGTTCCCCTATTTTTCCCATGCACTCATGAAGTTGCATCCTTACATTACGACTGTCCTCTCCCCTTTATTCCTTTACATTGATTCTCCTCCCCATCCCACCTTCCTCAATCTTCGCTTCCCTTTGCTAGTTCTCTCTCCTTCTTTCTACTCTTTATGTTGTCCCTTCTTCGCTAAGATTAACTGTGCATTTTTATATATCAACTATGTATAGGGTTTTTTCTACCTTTAAGTAGGATTCAGCTCCCACGTGAGTGAGAACATATGGTATTTCTCTTTTGAGCTTGTGTTGATTTGCTTAAGATGATATTCTCCAGTTCCATCCATTTTGCTGCAAATGACATTATTTCATTCTTTATTGCTGACTAGTATTCCATTGTGTATATGGACCATAATAATGAAACTTCTTAAAATGTTACTGACAAAAGTCAACAACAGCAAATGGCTGTTATACGTTCAGTCAGAGCAAATAACATGACAAACTAAACATCCCCTGGGGAATGTACATTTTGCCAGGAAACACAAGAAAGGCTTGAAGAAGATGCAGGCCCACAGGATAGGCATGTGCAAAAGAACAATAACCACACTAACAGGGACTCAGAAGCAGCCAGATCCAACCAAGCTGAGCACACACAGAGCTCCGGCTACAAACAAGCATGATCATGCTCTGCGCGCCCATTCAAATGACACCATCACCTCAAAAGTGATTGAATAAGGATGTTCCACCTGAGGAAGGCAAAAAAAAAAAAAAAAAAGGCCACAGATGAGGTCTCTACCAGATAGCGAGAAGTTTTAAATAACCCAAAGTCTCTTGAAGCCAGCTGTCCATTACAAGGAGAGTTAACTGATAAAGCGGGATTGATTACAAGAAGGTAATCCAATTGCCAGGCTCCTGACACTACTATCTAATACTGCTTGGGAGGGAAATCACTCTTTTTGTTTAGAGTCATTGATAGCACCATCTGACTGCAGTTTTAAAAAGCTGCACCAGGAAATAAAAGCCTCTTTTACTGTCCCTCCTGGGTAGACTGATAAGACTGTCTGTAAATCATGGAAATGTCACTCAAGGCACACACTGGAGCTGATGCAGGTTAGACCTAGGTTGGTGACTCATCCTGTTTCCTCATTGATGGCGTGCCAGATATAAACACATCATTAATGGACCTGGGGTTTTTCCAGTGAAGGTGGCTAACATGCAAGGGGACATAAGGCAAAAACCTTGGACCTGGACATTACACAGACCCACCCCAAGTTTCCTAGAGCTGATCTCAGTGAAGAAATTGTGTAAGGCAGTAGCCTGCTTCAACCCTCTCCCTCTGTTTCTGAGGAGTCCCATTCGTCTTTGGTTTAAACTAGCAGCTCTGAAGGAGTGAAAGCACCATCGGGTTCATGTTGACAGCAATTGTCCACAGCTCCCTTTTTAAATAAGACGCTGATTCTTTTTTTCTTTTCTTTTCTTTTGAGACAGAGTCTTGCTATGCAGGCCAGGTTGGTCTCAAACTCAAAATCCTCCTACCTCTGTGTCATTGGGACGCCAATTCTTAAGAGAGGAACACCTTGAGCCTGGCACGGTGGCGCATGCCGGTAATCCCAGCGGCTTGGGAGGCGGAGGCGAGAGGATCATAAGTTCGAGACCAGCGGCAGTCTGTGTAATTTAGTGAGACCCTGTCTCAAAAAGTCGAAAAAATGGGCTGGGGGTGCGGCTCAGTGGTCCAGTACTTGCAGAGCATGCAAGCGTGAGACTCTGGGTTCAATCCCCAGTATCACACACACACACACACACACACACACAAAAGAGAGAGACGAACACCTTCTACCTGGATTATAGAAAAAGAATACACATGTGCATGTGTATGTGCACAGCCAGCCATATCCATGGGTTCTGCATCTATAGGGACTCAACCAACTGCAAGAAAAATATTCAGGAAAAAACCTGCATCTGTGCTGGACATGTACAGGCTTTTTTCCTTGTCATTATCCCCCGGACAATACGAATAATGATTATTTCAATAGTATTTACATTGTATTAGGTGTTATACGTAATCTCAAAATAACTTAAAGTATACAGGATTCCAAGTACGTCATATGCACATGTGAAAATGTCACAGTGAAACCCATTATTTTATGTAATTAATATGCACTAATAAAAAAAATTTTTAAGTATATGGGAGTGGTACACATCTGTAATCCCAGCAACTGGGGAAGAGGGAGGAGGATCATGAGTTCGAGGCCAGGGGCAGCCTGTGAAACCTTGCAAGACTATTCTCAAAATATAAAAGGGGTTGGGGTGCTGCTCAGCAATGGAGGGTTATCTACCATGCACAAGGCCCTGGGTTCCACTCCCCCCTCCAAGTATTAAAAAAAAAACAAATGAACAAAGAAAGTATGCTTCCTAGCATTATAATTATGTACACTACAATTACTGCCATTAAAGGTACACAATGTGCCAAACAAGGAGACTTCAAAATATGATTGGGAGAAATTCAGCCCCCAATACAGCATATTTGTTGGCATCTCATTATATTATTATTATTATTATTATTATTATTATTATATGCTTATAGTTGTGATTTTTGTATTGTGATTTTGTATTTTGTATCAACTGTAACAAGTTATATTTCTTTCTAAGCCTTATAAACAAAATATGTATACAATTTTTGTTCAAGTCTATACAAAGATGGGTGTGGTGGTGCATGCCTCTAATCCCAGCACTTGAGAGGTGGGGACAGAAGGATTCTGAGTTTGAGGCCAATCTGGGCTACACAGTGAGACCCTATCTCAAAAAAAAATTAATTAATTTAAAATATATATATATACACACAGATTATACATAAATATTACACCATTTCATATAAGTGACTGGAGCATCCATGAATTTTGGTATCTGAGGAGGGTCCTAGAGCCAATTCCCCATGGATAATAAGGGATAACTGTGTACATATGTGTGTCTGTGTGTATATCTTTCGATTTGGGGACCATGTAAATGTGTTGCCTATTCCAAAGTTTTAAGAAACAAACTCAAAGGGCTCTACCTAGGAAGCAGTCCTCTCTCGGCTGTGCACTGTGACTGCAGAGCACAGCAGTGCCTGAGTCTGGGCTGTATGTGATTGGGAACTTACTGCCTGCTCCCTCAGCGAGGAGGGTCTTTCCCTGTTTACTGAAGTAAATCCAAGAACTTCTCCAAACATGCAACCAAAAACACTTAATCTTTAAGAAAAAGTGTTTAAGTCAAGATGAGACAAAAATCTGTGGACCTGAAACTTCAGCACCAAAGAACATGACAGAAATGCAGAAGCCCAGGCCTCTGCCCAGACCTACCAAAGCAGAATCTGCACTTTAACAAGGTTCCTGGAGAGTCTTGTACTCACTGGAGTTTGAGGCTACCAGCCTTTGGCACACTTTCAATTAAGCTGTTCACTATATAAAACAGCTGGATTTTAAAGGAAAACCATAGGATAGGGCATCAGTACTTGGGTGAAGGTTGGTTTTGTCAGAGTCCAGCCGACTTTCCTCTGTGGTGTGGAATCACCTGAACAGCCACAGTGAACAACTGGGGCTCAGCCACTAGTATCTCAAGCCTGTCACAGAAATTGAGGGTAAAACGTGTCCTGATGTTTTCAGGTTATAAGAATTGGTTTCACAGCAGGATTTATTGAAGAAACTAATTTAAAGTCAGAACTTCCCTTTTCCAGTGCTTCTCAAACTGGAAGCCTCAGGGTCACCTGGACAGCGTGTTTAAAAATGCAGACAGTTGCTCACATCTGAAAGAATCCTATTTTGTAGGTCCCTTGGTTGTGATTCTAACAACTCTAAGACACGTGATACCAAGGCTGGGATTAGGATGAGGTTAGCCGGCATGTGCACAAACCTGAGAGTCTGTGCCCCCTTGAATGCAACATCCAGGGCCTACTACTGAGTCTATTCTTGTCCTGGTCTCAGCTCTGCAAGTTTGATGGTGGCCCACAGCCCAGCAGCATCAGCATAGCCCAGGGACTCATTAAAAATGCAAAATCTCAGTCCAAACCCAGACCTACTGAATCAGAATCTACATTTTTATAAGATCCTCAGGTTATTCTTATTCATATTAAAGTTTGGGGAACAGTGACAAGAACAGAAGGGATGCCGGAAGTTAGCCTTGCCACTGATGCCAAGATCCTAAGTACAAGTTCCTAACATAACATGCTGAGGTTTTTCTTTTGTTTGTTTTGTTTTGTTTTGAGACAGAGTCTCACTTTGTAACCAGGCTGGCCGTGAACTCACCTTGATTGTCTTGCCTCAGCCTCCCGAGCCCTGGGATAACAGGCACAGCCACGGCACCCCAGCGCCATGATGCATTTCGAGTACAGGAAAGAGAGGGAAGTGGATCTCCACTGGAGCCCAAAGGGCAGCCCTATACTGGCCTATTATTATTATTACTATGACTATTACTACTACTGGGCTGGGATTTAGCTCAGTTGGTATAGCGCTGTTCTAGTCTCTGAGGTCCTGAGTTCGATTCCCAGCACCGCAAAAATGGGAGAAGGACCTGGCAATCCACTCCCAAGGCAATCCAGAAACAGTCAGCCATTGAAAACCCTATGAGGGTCGCTATGAGTCAGATACCTACTCGACGGCACCTAACAACAACAATTACTACTACTACTACTACTATTATTTGGAAGTACTGGGGAGTGAAACATAGGGCCTCACACATACTTTGCAAGTGCTCTACCACTGAGCTGCACCCCAGCCCATGTTTGTTTTTTTTTACTTTTTATGTAGAGACAGGGTCTTGCTAAGTTACACAGGCTGTCTTTGGCCTCAAACTTGTGATGCTCCTGCCTCTATATCACAAGTCACTGGGATTACAGGCATGTGCCACTGCACCTGGCTCTGGCCAATATTCCTGTCATTCTGTCAAGGGCCTGGATAAGCACGTAAGAAGTGTCAATTATCCCACAAGTGGCACAAAAGAGGTGGCTCTAACTATAAGAAGCCACAGTCAGGCCACCCTGACAGGCTAGATGGCAGGCTGAACATTTAACTAGATACACATATAAAAAGTTACACAAACTAAAATTTTCAATAACAAAGGTATAAGATGTGTGATGGTTTGCTTGGCAGAGAAATATGAAAAATTCTGGGAACAGACCCAAGTATGTCATGAGTTTAATATATAACACCATTTCAAATGAGTGAGAGAAAATGAATAAACAATGTTGAAATAACTATACAGCTAGCTGAAAAAAAATTTTTTGAATCTTTACCTGACATCTTGTATCAAAATAAATTCCAGATGGATTAACGATTTAAACACACATATGCAGAAAAACATTTGCATATGCATACATATGCAGAATAAAAGACGAAGAAAATATTTTTAAACAGTTTCAAAGTGGACAATGCCTTTCTAAGTATAAAGAAAATAAAAAAAACATGAATTTACTCCAGAGGTAATTTTTTTTACAACTGATAAATTTTACATTAAGGAAAAAACACTATCGTAAACAAAGCCTAAAGACAAATGACAAAATGGGAGGAGATCTGCAACTTGCATCCAAAACATACGGCTATTTTCAAAAGCTCCCAAAGTCAGAAAGAAAACAGCCCCAAAAGCCAGGAGAAAAATGGGCCACCTTCAGCTGCAGATACGAGGGAGGCTGAGAGACATCTTCCAAGGGCTGAAGGGCCTTTTGCGAGATAGCACACCCTGCAGTCATTTGTTCGTACAAATGACTACCATCAGGATTGATGGTAGAAATTCCCATGCAGTGAATTTCAGCTGCACACACCGAACTTCCTAATTAGGGAAGCCTATAAATGGTATGGGCCTCCTTTGTTGTTGTTGTTGTTGTTGTTGTTGTTAGGTGTTGTCAAGTCGGGATCCGAGTCATAGTGA
Organism: Pedetes capensis; assembly: GCA_007922755.1. NCBI lineage: Eukaryota > Metazoa > Chordata > Mammalia > Rodentia > Pedetidae > Pedetes > Pedetes capensis. Next base: position 121,375 of record VMDO01004028.1, on the reverse strand, counting down.
CCCTTGGGCCTCCTTTAAAAGTACTTAATTCTTGCTCCTTGGAAGCATTCTGGCCAAGACTAGATGGCCAACTTCAAGGGGGTTTCTGGAAGGGAGTCGGAGTACTACAATGGATGGGAAACAACTACAAGATCATCAAGGTTGCCTCAGACTCTAAAATGATGCAATTCTGTCCCAAAGACCATATTAACAACCTTGTAAAAGTTAGGAGAATAAAATCAAATAATGATAGGTTCTCACATCTCCAAAAAGACCAGAAACCACAGTGCTAACCACTTTTAACTTTTTCTCCCCAACCCCCTTCTTTCCTTCCTTCCAGGACATGGTCTCACTATGTAGCCCAGGCTGGCCTTGAACTCATGATCCTCCTGTCTCAGCCTGCTGGGTGCAGGGGTACCGGTGTGTACCACCACACCAGGCTCACTCTTAACCTTTCTTGTGAGTACAGTGTTCTATGGGGGCGGGGGAGAGGACAGTACAAACAATTCATCAAATCATAACTGATATACTCAGGAGCATTTTCAGATTTTGGGGGGGACAGTGGGGTCAGGCATCTGTTTCATTCACACTCTTCTAAGCTCCTCAGCTACTAAAGGCAAAAACACAATTTTGCAAGCCAGCAAATTAGGGTTGGCAAGTTAAGAATGGAGTCTCAGTGGTATATTGTTGTAAAGCCACATAACCCACGGAACAGACTCACACATCTGTGTCAGTGGCATCATAGTTAAAAAGCTCAGACAAGGCAGAAAACCATGCAAACACGGCCATGTCGAAGAACCACACCACGTACAACCAGTCCTGAAAATGGCACAGAAATGGCATCCAGAAACTCCAACCACAAAGGTATGAATCTCTTAAGGGGGTGGACCCCAAGTTCCAGAGGAACAGACATTTTGCCAAGAAACACAAGAAAGACTTGAAGAAGCAGGCCACCAATGCCAAGGCCGTGAGTGCACATGCTGAGGCTATTGAGACCCTTGTAAAGCCCAGAGGTGACGCTCAAGACCCCAAATGGTGTCAACTGCAGGCTCCATCAACTTACCTCCACCCTCCACCCCAAGCCCAGGAGGCATGCTCATGCTGGCATTGTCAAAGGTTGCAGGCTCTGCCAATCCAAAGGACCAAGCTGTGACTCGGGCTCTGGGTCCGGTTCTCAAAGGTGCCTAAGGCTCCACATGGGCCGATGGGGGACCATCAGCAACCACAGTTCAGCTGGTGGCAGGGTTCAGAGAGAAGTACTCAACTGGACTTCCACAGTTACAGGACAATTCTACATTGGGAAAATGATAGGAAACTGCAAACCATTAGAAACACTTTTACAGTCCTATTATTAGAGAAAAAAATACATCACAAACCAGTTATCTGCCAAAAACACACACACAACCAGTTATCTGCCATCTGTCCCTATACTTGCTTATCCAATTTAGAAACAGAATGACAAGTAGTGTGTCACTTATTATCTAGAAGTCAGGCAGGCCAGAGAAAGCTGAAGAAACTTCACAGTGAAGTTCTTGATGTTGAAACTCACCCGTCCCTCAGGATGGCCTCAGGCAGCAGCACACAGTGGGGCCATGGACCCCCATGACCAGGGAATTAAGGATTTTAGGCTAGGGCAGAGAGAAATCTGGAGCAGCAACAATTTGATATGCCTCTCAGGAATAGATACTTTTTATGGATATGTTAAAGCTAGCTTTCCATGTTTCTGAGAAATCAGAATAAATGTGGGGTGCATCATGTTGTTGTTGTTGTTAGGTGCCGTCGAGTCGGTATCCAACTCATAGTGACCCCCATAGGGTTTTCAATGGCTGACTGTTTCGGGATTGCCTTGGGAGTGGATTGCCAGGTCCTTCTCCCATTTTTGCAGTGCTGGGAATCGAACTCGGGACCTCAGAGACTGCAGCGCAGCGCTCTACCAACTGAGCCAAATCCCAGCCCCGGGGTGCATCACAGCCATCTGAAAAAGAAGAAAGCTGAAAGTCACATTGAAGACGAAGGTGCGTCTGACTCATGCCATGATATTTTCAGTAGCATCATATGGTTGTGAAAGCTGGACATTGAACAAGGGAGACAGGAAAAGAATTGATGCTTTTGGATTATGGTGTTGGAGACATCTATAGAATATACCATGGACTGCCAAAAGAACCAACAGATATGTCCTAGAAGAAGTGCAACCCGAGTGCTCCTTGGAAGCAAGAATGGCCAGACTGTGTCTTACATATTTTGGACATGTAGTCAAAAGAGATCAGCCCCTGGAGAAAGACATCATGTTTGGGAGAGTGGCAGGTCAACACAAAAAAGGAAAACCCTCCACTAGATGGATTGACACAGGGTCTGCAACAATGGGCTTTAACATAAATAAGATCATGTGCCTGGCACAGAATCGGGAAGTGTTTGGACTGCTGTACATAGGGTTGCTATGAGTCGGACTCGGCACCTAACAACAACAACAACATGCTGGGCGCAGCAGTGCACATCTGTAATGCCAGTGACTCAGGAGGGAGAGGTGGGAGGATGGCAAGTTTAAGGCCAGAGGTGGCTTGCATAAACTTAGCGAAATCCTGACTCAAAATAAAAAGCAAAAGGATCGACAACTTGGGGTGCATCTCGGGTAGAACACGCTGAGTTCAACCCTCCAGTACCTCAAAAAAATGTCTTGCTCAGTATTAGTTACAGGACAGGTTTTCATCTTTTTGGTCCACTTTCTTCCTTGTTCTTATAAATAATTTGATTTTCAATAAGCAAAAAAGAAGGGTGTTTTTAAAGGTCCATTTAATAAGAAGCTCTGCCAAATCTCTTTTTTTTTTTTTTTTTTTTTTGGTGGTACTGGGGGTTGAACCTAGGGCCTCGCGCCTGCATGCTCTGCAAGTGCTGGACCACTGAGCTGCACCCCCAGCCCCTCTGCCAAATCTCTTGAGCCTGCGCAGGCAGTATGTTGAAGCCAATCTGTTCCTTCAGAGACCACCATGGGTGGCCCTCTGGCAGACCTGCTGGCAAAAATCTTTCTCTGACATCTCTTGACCCACGTTACCTTATGAACCATGGGCATTATGGGCTGTTTGATGACTAGCATCAGGTTAGTGGTGCCTCCAGCCACCACTAGTGAAGCCAAGCAGGAGGAGGTGGGGGAAGGCCAAGGGACAAGCACAGGGAAGGGGAAGGAGAGCAGAAAAATATCTACAAAGGATAAAAATTGGTTTAATTACTTCAGGACTCCAGCAACTGTCATTAAGTAACATCCCGGCTGCTGGCTGCTTCCACCTACTGGCTCCTTCAGTAGCATAACAATACTGCCCTGTGCAATTTAGTAACATTAACTCTAAATGTATGTAACATAGCCAATAAACAGAAACAATGTTGGAAATAATGCTTTTGCTTCAGATACTTGGTGGTTAGGAGTTGGCTCCACAGGCAATGAGCTTCCAGAATGTAGGGAGGCACAGCCTCATGATGATGGGGTGTCTGCTGTGTTTCAGGGGGTGAGGTGTCTTCCTAAATTATTTCATCTCTTCCTCACAAAACACCAGTATGGTTTGTCTTGTTATCCTCCTGAAAGTGGAAAATTCTACCAAGGAAGATAAGTGACTTTCTTAAGTTCTTAAAAGTTAAGTGGCAGAACCAGATTTACACCCAAAACTCTCTGAAATGATACCTGCCTTCCTCTCCCTGAAGAACAAAAAGCGACTCCTCCATCCAGGAGCACATGGGCCACTCAGGACTCCTCTGGCTGCAGAGACTTCACCTCTGAAGCCCATCCATTCATTCAAAATATAGTTACTAACTGCCTTGGCATGCTATAGCACTGACCCGAACACAAACACAGCCATGAATGAGACAGACCTAACTGCCCTAATCTTGCAAAGCTGGAGACAGATGGCAGCACAGTGAATGAATACAATTAGCAAACAGCCTAACATCAGCAAGCACTAATGACTAAGCAGAACTAAGGCACAGATGGGCACCGTGGGGTTAGGAAAGGAGGGGTGGTGGTGATACAGTAATACCAATGGTGAGAACTGCACAAGAAAGGAGCCACGCAAACAGCTAAGAGTGGAACACTCTGGGTCAGGGGCTGCAGGCAAACATTCTACAGAAGCAACAGGCTTTACGTGAGCCAGGGAACAGATCTATTTGGGTGACATGGAGCAAGGGAGAGAACAAGAGATGGTGGACAGATACACAGGGACAGGTCATAGTGGTCTCAAGACAAAGGGAGAGTTTGCAATTTATTTTATAGATGTCAGTGAACTCAGTTTGCATCACAGCAGGTAGAAATTGCAAGAATCAAGGACAAGCTCATGATATATTCCAGAGTTAGAATGCGCAGAACTTGAAGCCAGGCGCAGTGGCGCACGCCTGTAACCCCAGCGGCTTGGGAGGTGGAGGCAGGAGGATCGCAAGTTCGAGACCAGAGGCCATCTGTGTAATTTAGCGAGACCCTGTCTCAAAAAGTAAAAAACTGGGCTGAGGGTACAGCTCAGCGGTCCAGCACTTGCAGAGCATGCAAGCTTGAGGCCCTGGGTTCAACCTGCAAAAAAAAAAAAAAAAAAAAAAAGGAAGAAAAGAAAGAATGTGCAGAACCTACTTGACAGACTGGACCAGAAGAGCATGAGAAGGAAACAATGACTCCACAGCTTCTGGCCGGGGCAGCAGGGTGGATGCTCGAGGCATTTACATAGAAGAATAAAGATTAGGAGAGAGAATTTTTTTAACGGGGAAAGGATAAAATAGATCTGTTCAGCAATGCTGTCTGAGAGATCTATTAGATATTTAGATGGCACTACAAGGTAAGCAAGTGGGCATACAAACTCAGGAATCAGCATAAAGATCAAGCTGGAGAAACCTATTTAATGCGTACAAACCTAGTTATAAGAAAATATAGAATGTTGGGCACTGTGGTGCAGGCCTATAATCCCAGTGACTTGGGAGGCAGAGGCAGGAGGATCACTAGTTGGAGACCAGAGGCAGTGTGCATAATTTAGCGAGACCCTATCTCAAAAAGTAAACAAAAACAAACAAACAAAGGGCTGGGAGTGCAGCTCAGTGGTACAGCACTTGCAAAGCATGCATGCACAAAAGAAAAGAAAATACAGAACAATTTCTTAGTGCCCAAGGATGTGAAAATTTTCTTAAATAAAACATCAAAAGTCAGGTATGGTGGCACACACTGTAATCTAATCCCAGCAACTCAGGAGGCAGAGACAGGAGGATAGTAAGTTTGAGACCAGAGGCAGTCTGCATAATTTAGCGAGACCCTGCCATAAAAAAGTGAAAAAAAAAAAAAGGGTTGGGGGTGCAGCCCAGTGGTACAGCACTTGCAAAATATGCAAGCACAAGGCCTTGGGGTCAACCCCCATTACTGAAAAAAAAAAAAAAAAAGACATCAAAACCAGTCCCACAAATCTTTACAAGTAGAAAAACCAATGGAAATATCTAGATCAAAACAAAGGATTTCTGCTGAATAGGGAATACTGTGAAGTTCACAGGTGGATGAGGACCAAGAGAAGACATCTGTAACATTCAAGACTTCAAATTAACAGCTACAGCATAGAAGGAACTCTATTGGAAAAAGAGAAAAAGGATATGATTAAGTAATTCATAAAAGGAAAATCTAAAGAGTAACTAGTATATACAAAATCCTCCCTTGTAACTGGAGAAATAGTTAAAGCAAGGTAACACACAGTAATTACCTGATTGGTACAAATCTGAAAGTCAGATACTGCTACACTTACCAGTGGGAATGCCAATGAAGCCACACACAGAGAAATTAAGCAGGAGTACTACACTCTGTGACCCCACAGTGATGCTTCTGGTATTTAGCCAGAGAAACTCTCATATATCACACCAGTCTAAGAAGACATTTGAGGACATTCATCAGAGCCTTGTTTGTAGTGCAGAGAGCCAGAGAACAAATTAAGTATCCTTACTAGGGGAAGAGATAAGTAAAATGTGGTGGATACAAGTGATAAAATATAATGCAGTAGCTACAAGTAACATTTAAACAGAATAAAATGAATAGAACTTAGAAACGTAGTTTCAAATTTTGAATCAGAATGAGAATTATGAAATGATACTATTTATAAAAATGGACAGAAAACACTGTACTGGGAAACATCTATTCAAGGATATATATTAAACACATTACAGAAGGTGGTAATGCGGGCAGGGATGGGAACAGGAGAAGAGATGGACAACAGCAATAACAGAAAACAATAAAATGAGAGGGAACTTGTGAACAGCTGAATAGTATAAAAAGTTTAACTCTGCACTTGAGATCTAAAAGGAAAAATAAATTTAAGGGGAAAAAAACAAGGTTTTGTTCCAACTGTCCTTCCCAAACTGGTGTTCTATCCATTGATTCACATGATTTAACCGGCAGGGAAAGGGAGCCTTGAGGGAGAGGAGGAAGACCATGTCCTCGTATAAATGTGGCACCACTGTTATGTTGCTGCCCCTGTACCATGGTGTCTGTCACTCTGCTGAAACTGTATGTGCACACAGCTATCTTTCCACTCTGAAAGACAGATCCTCATGGACAGGACTGCATCATATGTGTCCTCATATGACCCGGAACGCAGCACAGAGGCTGGTGCAAAGAATACAGTCAATAAATGACAACTGGCTAAATGGTTGACTGGTTGGTAAAATGGATTTAAAAAAAATCAGAATTAAAGAGTCCAAATGAATTGGTTTCACATAATCTTGTCACTGACATTGGAATCCAGCTGACTGAATGGTCAACAAATTTTTATTACAAATGGGTAGATATCCTGAGATCTTTCTTCTAGCATCGAAATGCACATCCTTTTGAATGGCAGACACACAAACACATCATAAAATTCAATTTGGCTCTATGGCTGCAAGGCAACAGGAGAGGCTACGGCAAAAGGGAGAGTGACCAATACAAGTGGGGAAGAGCAATACAGATACAGCAGGAACTGGATACACGGAGACACAGCACACATCAGTGCTGGGCAGCAACAGACCTCGGAAATTGCTGATTTGACATTATGTGTACAAGATATCAAAACCCTTCTTCTTCTTCTTCTTTTTTTTTTTTTTTGTGTGTGGTTTTAGGGGGCTGAGTCCAGGACCTGGTGCATACTCTGTGTTTTGCCACTAAGCTGCCCCTCCAGCCCCTTTCTAAATAATTTTTATCTCAAACAGCGTCTTGCTAAGTTACAAAGGCTGCCTCTGGCCTCGAATCTGTGATCCTCCTGCCTCTACCTCCTGGGTTGTTGGGATTACAGGCATGTACCTGGTTGCATTATGATTTTTTATTTTCAATACTCAGGGGCTGAACCCAGGGCCTTGCACATACATTGCAAGCACTCTCCCACTGAGCTGCACCCTCAGCCCTTTTTTATTTTTTATTTTGAGACAAGGTCTTGTTAAATTACACAGGCTGCCCCTGGCCTTGAACCTGTGATTCTCCTGCCACCTCCTCCCAGGTAGCCTGGGTTATAGACCAGGAATGTACCACTATGCCTAGCAAAATTCTTTGTTTTTTTTTTTTTTTTTTTTTTTTTTGGGTGGTGGTGGTACTTGGAGGTTGAACCCAGAGCCTGACACACACTTTGTAAGTAATCTACCACTGGGCTATATCCCCAGCCTATTTTCAATTTTTTTTATCTTGAGACAAGGTCTTGCTAAATTATGCAGGCTGCCTCTGTCCTCAAACCTGCGATCCTCCTGCCTGCATCTCCAGAGTTGATGGGATTACAGGCAGGAGCCACCATACCCAACTCTTCTTACTAAGTTTCAATCAACTCTTAAACCAACTTTGTTACAGCATAATTTACATACAATAAAATGCACCAGGGCTGGAGATGTAGCTCAGTGGTAGAATTATTGCCTAGCATGGTATCTGGCACAAAAAAAAAAAAAAAGGAAAGAAGAAGAAGAAGAAGAAGAAGAAGAAGAAGAAGAAGAAGAGGAAGAGGAAGAGGAGGAAGGGGAGGAGGAGGAGGAGGAGGTGAAGGAGGAGGAAGAGGAGGAGGTGAAGGAGGAGGAGGAGGAGGAAGAGGAAGAGGAAGTAGTGGGGGAGGGGGAGGAAGGATGGAAGGAGGAGGGAGAGAGGAAGGGAGGAAGAGAGGGACGGCGAGAGAGAGAGAGAGAGAGAGAGAGAGAGAGAGAGAGAGAGAGAGAGAGCGAGAGCAAACACACTCATTTTCAATGACCAGTCTGATCAGTTTCAATGTATATGGTAGCACCCCATCAAGACATGGAACATTTTGGGCTGCCTCAGTGGTAGAGTGCTTGCCTAGCATGCACAAGGGCCTGAATTCAATCCCCAGCAAAAAAGAAAAAAGGGGAGATGGAAGGGAAGGGAAGAGATGGGACATTTCTATCCTGCCCTGTGCAGCCAGGCTACCTGTCCACCTCTGCTCCAGGCATCCTTTGTGTCAAGACATTTCACATTTTTTTTTTCCTTTTTCTTTTTGTGGTGCAATCCCTAGATTGAACCCAGGGCCTTGTGCATGCTGAGGTATAACTTGACCACTGAGCCAAACCCCCAGGCCTCACTCATTGGTTAAATTATTTTAAAAAGTTAAGTCTGTAATTGGAAATTTAAAAATATATACATGGTAGCACAGTGTAATGAACCTACATTAACCCAACACCCACCTTCGACAATTTTCAACGGACCAGTCCATGACTAATCCTGTCTCATCTGTACTCCCTGCCACTCCCCTGCCTGGATTATTTGATTTGGTTTGTTTATTTTGGCAGTGCTGGCAATGGAACCCAGGATCTCGGGCGTGCTAAGCAAGTACCATGCTAGTGAGCTACAGCCCCCTCCCTGCTTGGATTATTTTGAAGCAAATATCAGATGCCATTTCTGTTAATATGTAAATATTTCCATACATATCTCTAAAGGATATTCTTTTAAAACATATTCACAAGATGTTTTCACACTTAAAATAACTAACAATAAGTGGTTTAATACCATCAAATCATCTGTTAGTATCTACGTCCCCTAGGTTCTTTTTTCCTGTGGTGCTGAGCTTGGCACCCAGGGCCCCACACAAGCTAAGCACATGCTCTAGCATGACTTACACCCCAGCCCAGGCCCCACATTCTTTTCTTCACTTTGTTTGTCTGGATCAGATCCATATGACTATTGGTTCATTGTGTCCTCTCCTTTTTATCTTTAGAGAATTTTACCCCCTTGTGACTTATTGCTAAGAAGTGGTTTTTGTTTTTGTCCTGTAAATCAAACGAAATTTGGAAACCAAAAGCCATTTACCATGTTTCTCTGTCCCTTGTATTTCCTATAAATCTACAGCAAGACCTAGAGATTTTCTCAAACTCCATACATTTCAGCTGGTGAGGCAACTCCTTAGGTGAGACTGTATACATCTATCAGGAGACATATAAAATGTCCTGTTTTCTTTTTTGAGGGGTATCTCATTTTCTGGAAAGTATTATCTTTTCCTTTGACTAACAGAGAAAAGGTATTTATTATTCCTTATTTGTTGTTGTTAGGTGCTGTCGAGTCGGTATCCGACTCATAGCGACCCTCATAGAGTTTTCAATGGCAGTTTGTTTCAGGATTGCCTCGGGAGTGGGTTGCCACGTCCTTCTCCCATTTTTGGTGGTGCTGGGAATTGAACTCGGGACCTCAGAGACTGTAGAGCGGCGCTCTACCAACTGAGCTAAATCCCAGCGCATATTATGCCTTATTAGGATCATTTAATCTAGAAAAGTGTAACAGGACATCCTCATTTGACAGACTACTTCCGGATGACCATGTCTTTACAAAGGGACAACTATTCCTTGCATTACTGTCTAAAATACAGTCAGCCCTCTGTAACGATGAAAAATATTTAGAAAATAAAACTGTCTGACCAATAGGTATGGTGGTGTGCACCTGTAGTTCCAGCTACTTGGGAGGCTGAGGCAGGAGGGCTGCCTAAGTCCAGGAGCTTGATAGCAGCCTGAGTAGCAGAGTGAGGCCCCCATCTCAAAAGCAAACAAAAATGATGTCTATACTAAACAGGTACAGATTTTTTTCTCATCATTATTCCCTAAATAACATAGTATAACAACTATTGAGCTAGCACTACCCTGTGCAAGGCATTGTAAGTAATTCAGAGATGACTTAAAGTACACAGGAGGCTATGCACAGGTCATACGCAGACACTGTGCCTTTTCATACAGGAGACTTAAGCATCCATGGATTTGGTCACCAAGAGCAGCCTGGAACCACCGCCATCACCAGACACCAAGAGACAACTGTACTTTGCTGGTTCTGTCCAGCATTTTCCACCTGTCACATGTGTGAAGTTACAGGCAGGACACAGGTTGGTATGTTCATCTTTTTGTGCCCGTTGTAGCTTCCCAATTATATTTTAGCTCGCTGAGAGGAAAGCCAGTCCTTTTTCCTCAACTACTTGCATACAACCTATGCTTTAAAAAAAACCTGCTTTGTGAAGTGTGTCTTGCCTTTGAAGGCCTCCTTCCCCACAGGGACGTATATGCATCCAAATACCACTATGAGTCTTTGAAAGAAAGGACAATCGTCAGTGTTCAGATAGGGAACCATGCGGCATGGTAAAGTGACCTTCCTGCTGGCTCTTTAGCAGGACAAGTCCCTACTTGACAAGGGCTAAGTAATTATGAGGAAAGCAAGAACCAGTTAGAGGGAGTTTGTTTGGGTGAAGGAGAAAAAGGTTTGCATCTTAGCTCTTAAATGGTATCGTGCTTCTGGGATCACCTATGACCCCACAACACGCACAAGCACACTTAGGTAAGTGCTAGCACCCACCTGGGGGTCTATTTTGACCTCACAATGCCAGTCAAGGGTTAACCTCGCCACAGGGGAATAAAGAGGAGAAGCACAGGTTCTACTACCAAGAGGAAGTCAGAGTCATTAGCAGAATGCATGAGGCCTCTTTTCCTCCCGCCTGCTGAAGCCCTCCACACCTGCAACACTGGCTGCCACAGGGCTCTGAGCTGCATGCCACTCCTACTCATCTCTGTGCCTGGCTGGTTCTTTACTGACTCCCCATATAAAAGTTAGAACATGACACTTACTATGCCAATAATCACTATCTGGTAAACGTAAATTCCCCTTAATGCAAGAAAAGAGCTTCTCCCTCATCCCCACCCCACCCAGGACAAGCACACACTAAATTAAGAATTCTCAAAACTCCCAATGGTGTCAAAAGTATTTAAAGTTGCTGTGTCAAAGATTCGTTTTTGCAGCAGACAACCACAAAGGATTTCAGTGTTACATACAGTGGAAATGATTGCAAGAAAGTCTAAATATGGATAGACCAGTAATTTAAACCCTTTTCCTAATGGCCAGTGCTTTCTTTTCAGACTTCAAGGAAGGAAAGCAAGACCCAGCTTTCTGGTACCACGGGGGTCTATTCATCCAGGGATTATCTGTCTGCCAGGAGGAATCTCTTGTCACTAACACAGATGTGTTTCAGTGCAAAGGAACATCCAGTTACTGGAGTCAAAGGTAAAGCAAAGCCCAAAACAAAGCACTCACCCTCAGGCTGCAGCATTCTGCGGCAAACCACTGCCCTTGTCTCTAACCAGTGACACCTATGCACAGCTACGAGACCACTGTTGACAGAAATCAGAAAACAGAGGATGAGAGAAAACCACACTGTGAGCCTGAGCTCTCGAACATCACGTGGACCACTGCGGCAAAGAACTGAAAAATAAGAATTACAGTTGTCCGGATATCTCAAGGAGAAATTTTCTTCAACAACATAGATTCCGAAACTATCCTAGTTTTCCACTTTGTTCTACCTACATTTATAAGCAGTTAGAGGCTGGATTTTTTTTTGTTGTTGTTTATTTGTTTTTTGAGACAGGTCTTGCTATGTAACCTAAGCTAGCCTTGAACTCACAATCCTCTTGCCTCAGCCTCCTAAGTACTGGGATTACAGGCATGTGCCACCACACTCAGCTAGTTAGATATTGGTTAGCAAAAGATTATCAAGTCAAATATAAGGCAAAATATACACATGGTAACTCTATTTGAATTTGTGACTAATATATATTTTCATTCACTTTGAACTATTTAATGCACCTTAGCTCTCACCCCAGAAAATCACTCTGAAGATCGTCAATCCAGAAGATCATCAAAACAGAGAGTGTAATAAATTATTTCTAGGATCTCTTTTACTTATTTGATTTATATTTCCCTTGCTATGGGACCAAATCGCATTAGCAGTAAGCTAGCGGCTCAAAATATTTCAAATGATAGGATTTCTTTATAGCAAATGATGCTAAAAACAGAGTTTTAATTGCAATATTATTTGGTGTATGTATTAATGAAATGATCCTGCACTTAATTTATGGGTCTAGGAGTGTTGTTCAGTGGTAGAATGTGCACTTCCCATGCACAAGGCTCTGGGTTCAATCCCCAGCATAATTTATTCATCTATTGCACATCAGTGTTCAGCAGCAGCACTATTCACAATACCCAAAAGGTGGAAACCACTCAGACGCCCCTTGATGGAGAAACAGGCATGGAAAGAAGTAGTGTCTCTTCCTTGGCTGGACATTCTGATGCTTACCTGTGGTATCCAGACCTGCAACAGACTACCTGACACCATGGAGAGCCAGCCAGGAAGAGCCCATGCTGAGCACAGCCGGAAGAGGAAATGAACTTGGGCTCTTCATTTCTCTGCTGAGCTGCTCAGTTAATCTGCACTGGAGTCTGAAATACCCCAGACTTAGGACTTAGCTGAAGGAATAGCTGCCTGTGGGTTTGTCGCTGAGTTGGTTTCTCTGTTTCTGGAAGGTAAAAGTATTCTCACTGATCCTGCTTCTGACCTATGCAGTTGGACATACGGTGAGGTTTATTCAGCAATCAAAGGCCAAGTTTGATTTCTTTAATTACAACAGACAAATGAAATGGCAAATCAAACTTTAGGACAGATAAACAAGAAGGTTATAGGAAAAGTGTAGCAAGTAAATCCATACATTTAGCAATTCAATAAATAAGCTTGGACCCAGAAGCTATCCTAGGCCCAACGGATCACCTATGCTTCATTTCAGAAGTATTAGTGAGAAGATGAGACCTTGAAATACAGTTTTCATATTCACACAGTCCTACTAGGTGGTTACATTATCATCTTGTAAACAAGGAACTGAAGCCGAAGAAGCTGAGTCGCTCAACCTTCAGCCACCCTATCCTGCAGTTTTCCCCACCGGGAATCATCTTCCTCTTCACCTGGGTGACTCCCACACACCCTTCAGGCTGCAGCTTAACAGACATCACTTCTTTTGAAAGGAGCTTCTTCAAAGTGTCTAGGCAAGGCCCAAAGCTCCATCCTACTCCTCTGCATGCTGCTCCCTGGCAGCACTTCGCATTGCACACTTAAACATTTGGCACCCTTAGAACGGCTGTTTTTCCTGCCAGCGGACAGTATTTCAAAAGCCGGGTACAATGCCTGTCCCTAGGACGCTGTCAGTCTCAGAAACAGTAAGTGAGCAGTTTCTTACAAAGAAAGGTAGGGAACAGAGAGGCGTACATACCAATCCCCACGGAAGTACAAGACTGGGGTGAGGGAAGGCTTCCAGGAAATATGCCTTGAAGTGGGTTTCGAAGTTAAAATAGGAGAAAAGAAGATGAGGAGAAAGGGATTCTGGGCCAAAAGAGCACAGGCATGTGCATAGAGAGGAGGGAGGCCATGCAGCTTAGGGGGGCTGCTGTTAGTCCATTGGAGTTTGATATCCGGCAGCAAAAAATGAAGTTTGGGAAATAGAAAGACTTGGGTCTATATTCAAAGAAAGCAATACGCTGTACTGCACAGGCCTCTCTGATGCTTATTCACAATGAAAACGATGGAAGCCCTTACTGTACATCAGGCACAAAGCTCGGTACTTCACTTGGATCATTTCATCTTCCCGATGACCAAGATCATAGGCAGCTACTGTAAGTAAACGGCAAAGCCAAGTTTTGAACCACAGCTCTACTACATGACTCCTAACCCTCTGCTCTTAACCACTATCTAAGACATAGCTGGCTTACTCTGAAATGATACAATCTTATGTAGTTGCATGTGATTCAAATACTTACCTTCATTCTACTAGGAAAGCTGGCTAAAGGAACCCCATAGCATTTTCATTAAGTTCATCCATTTCATAATTGCATAATTTCACAAACTGAAGTTTGCTTAAAATAAAGTATATGTGGTAATTAGTATTCAATAGACTTTCTTAAATAAAGCTCAAAGGAAAATTACTCAAAAATAAAAAGCCTTTTGCCTCATTGTACTGCTGAAAGTGAGACAGGTCACTGGCAGCTCTACCAGAGCCACCCAAGGAAACTTAGCCAGGGTTCTCACTGTTGCTAAATCTGTTCAAACTGGCAAGGTCCAATCCAGAAATGTAGCCTTGACACGTGCCACCAAGTCTGTCATCACAGGAGGAAGATATAAGCTTGGCTAAGATGGACTGAGTGGTCTTCTTTGAATGGAGTATCCAATGAAGGAAACCACGCTAGTTATCTGAACATAGAATTTTTTTTTTTAATTTAAAAAAGCAGTGCCCTGACTGATAATACAATACAATAAAAAAGGGAGTGGGGAGGCTGACCAGTGGCAGAGCTCTTACAAAGTATGTGAAAGGCCCTGGTTTAAACCCCAGTACTGGGGAAAACAAACAAACAAACATAAAAACTACTAGGAGAATTCCCCCACCACCAATACTTGGAGGATGAACTCAGAGCCATGCATATACTTTGCAAGTGCTCTACCACTGGGCTGCACCCCTCTTTTTTTGTTTGTTTTTTTTTAGTCAGGGCATTGCTAAATTGCACAGGCTGCCTCTGGCTTCAAACTTGCAATCTTCCTATATTCACCTCCTGAGTTGCTGGGGTTATAGGCATGTGCCACTGAGCCCACCTTTGTTCCTTTGCCTTTTAAAATGTCTTAAAGTACATAGTAAGGACGCAGAATCATAATACTTTTCATAGTTACACTATAGTAAACACCTAAGAGTGGGCTGGGGCTGTAGCTCAGTGGTGAGTGAATTCTTGCCTCCCATTACGAGACCCTGGGTTACATCACCAGCACTGCCAAGACAAACACACACTTATTAATGCCGGCAGTTTTAAGTACATGATCTCATTTCATTCTTACAAGGTCATTGTTATGGCCACATTTTCAGATGAGCTAACAAAGTCACAGAGTTTAAATAAGCTGTTCAAGGTCACTCAGCTAGAAAGTGACAGAGCCAGCATTCACACAGCCCGCCTTCCACCTGCAGTGATGTCTCTACTGAGCTGAACACTGCCTAGAGGTGATCCCGTGCCCTCGCCAATCCACCCCACCATCTACAGGGACCTGCAAAGAGGTTAAAAGAGGGTGCTAATGTCTTCCACCTAGGTGTCAGTACCCCAAGAGGGGATCTTGTATTTCCCACTCTGTAGGCAACCATATTTTGGAATTATTGTGACTCATACCAGGTACCCTCTTTTTTGCAGTATTGAGGGTCTGAACTCAGGCCCTTGTACATGCTAGGCAAGTGCTCCACCACTGAGCTGCCTCCCAGCAACTTTTTTTAAGTTATGTTTTATTTTGAGATAGGGTCTTGCTAAGTTGCACAGGCTGCCTCTGGCCTCAAACTTGTGATCCTCCTGCCTCAACCTCCCACGGTGCCTGGCTAGGTATCCTCTTTTTTGAGAAGTATTAAAATGTTCCCTGTAACTAAATTCAAAACAGAAATAAGAATGAGGTAAACACCTGTTACTGTGCATAAAGGCACATAGGAACTGTGCTTTAGTGGGAGATAGGAAAGAAGTCTCAAGTATTTCCTGCATACTAGCTGCAACCAGCTAACAGAAGACCACAGGATTCCATGTATTCTTTTCACTCTTTTTGTTTTGCTTTGTTTTTATCTTATTTGTTATTTATTCATTTACTTACTTATTTTTGCTCTACTTGGAGGCTGAACCCAGAGCCTCGCGCATACTTTACAAGTGCTCTACCATTGGGTGGCACCCTCAGCCTCTTTTTTTTTTTAGGTACTTGAGTATTGAGCCCAGGGTCTCGTAAATACTTTGCAAGTGCTCTAGTACTCAGCTGCATCCCCAGTCCATTTTCTGTTTTTTATTTTGAGTTAGGGTCTCGCTAAGTTGCATAGGCTACCTCTGGCCTCAAACTTGTGATCTTCCTGCCTCTGCCTCCCAAGTCACCACACCTGGCTTTATTTTGATTTTATAGACAAGGTCTTTGGCTGCCTTCAAACTCACTATACTCCTGCCTCAGTCACTCAAGTACTGAGATTACAGACACAGGCCACAATGCCCAACTCATGAGTGCCTTTTGATACCATTACTTTAGCCTTCTGTATTTCAATAGGGCATTTGTTAGGTGCCATGAGTCGGTGTCCGACTCATAGCAACCCTGCGTACAACATGCAAAACACTATTATTGGTGCTTCTTTTCTATTTATAGGGTTTACAACTACTGATTGGTTTTTTTTTTTTTTGGGGGGGGGGAGTGAGTTGCTGGGACCTTCTCCCAAGCCTACATAACCTGGTGTTTCCAGGCAGTCTCCCATCCAAGTACTAACCAGGCTCGACCCTGCTTAGCTTCTGAGATCTGACGGGATTAGACGCCACAGTGGTATCACTGCAGGCTCAGTAGGGCATTAAAAAGCATTAAAGCAGGAGCTGGCAAAGGGCCTGAATATTTTAGGCCTTGTGGGCCAAAAAGGCCTCTGATGCAGCTACTCAACTCCACAGCTGTAAGGAGAAAGCAGCCACAGACCATCCACAAAAGAATGAGTGTGTTGTGTTCCAATAAAGTTATGGACACAGAAATTTGAATTTTATTTAATTTTCACATGTTGCAAAATATTCTTACTAGGATCTTTTCCAGACTACACAAAAGCATGTGGAAGGCTGAGGAGTCTGGTAACCTTGCATGCAACAAAGAAGTACCATGGGTCAGGAAAGAGCACTCAACCCAGCCTGGTGCCACGGTGCAGGAAGCCTTCTCCAGCCACCTTGGCAGTCTCAGTGACACCCGGGCCTGCCTCCATCCTAGCACCCACCATAATATACTGTGGTTTATCGTTCAATCATCCACATCACTGGTCCTCAACCTTTTTGGCACCAGGGACCAGTTTTATGGAAGACAATCTTTCCTCGGACTGGAGGCAGAGCTCCAGCGCAGCTTACTTCCTGCTGTGCTGCCCGGGTTCCTAGCACAAATAAATGGTCCATGGCTCAGGGGTTGAAAACGCCTGGTCTGTATCTCCCCAGTAACAAGGGCAAGCACTGTTTTTGTTTGTTTTTTAGTATCTGTATTCCTAGCTGACATGAACACTCAAAACAATGCTTGGTAAGAGCGAGTAGAAAAAGAAAAGGGAAATTAGCTCAGAAATTTTAATCTTTGTACAAACAAGTATCCACTCCAGGTCTTGCTAGTGGTGCAGTGGATATACTTGAGGGGCTAAATCAGTGGCACACATAGTTTTTCCGTCTGCTAACAATCTATGTGTTTCTGCCCCATAAACCTGCAGCAACCTTTCCTTCTGTTCTCTTTACTTTTAGCTCTCAAGGGCAGGCATTCGACTGACTTGTTTGGACTAAGCTGGATGAGAATGATCCAAACATAAATGCCCACAGAGTGTGGGCACTTGAAATGGCTCTAGGGTACCCGGAGGTTCTACAAAAGCCAAATGGTTAAATACAACCTACAACACTAGCTTCAAAGTGAACAATGGCTTCACATAATTTAGAAACGAAAACCCTGAGAAGCCACAATCAGCAGATATAATATGAAAATCTGCATGGAAACGTCTATTACATCATTATCACATAAAGTGCAAAAGAGGAAGTAAACATTTTTTAATCACATGGAAAGGGCTGGAGGGACGACCCTCTAGTGTACGGTCCATAACCTTTTCTATGCTAGGAGTCCCTTTCCCACTCTGCACCTCATCTGAGAACATTTTTGAATGCACAAAATAGAATGCATAGTTTAAGAAGGGAAACCAGTTAGTAATCAAGCCACATGACCACCTGACGCTTCCTGTCTTCTTTCCTGCTTTATTTTTTCTGCCCAGCATGTGTCACTAACACACGATATCTTGGACCCTACGTTTTGTCTCAGTGTGCATCTCCCCACTTCAAATCTAAGCTCCATGAGGGCAAAGACATTCAAATACTTTGTTCACCACTCTATTCCCCAATCCTAGAAAACGCCTAGTATACGGCAGGTGTTGAATAATTATCTGAATTATTAAATGAATTTTCTGTCACCTAAGAGCTTTATTCTAATCAAAAGCAGTTCTACTAGAATCTGTCATCCTTAAAAAAGATAACAACACTTCATATTTACAAACGCCTTGGTGGAAGACAGAACCTCTCAAAAACACAACATTACTCTTCCACAGAAAATCAATAACTAATGACTGAGGCAAAATAACTATGTGAAACGGCTCTCGGTTACTCCAGTAGACAAAAGTCAAGCAGCCTTCCTGCTTATCAATTCTTCCCCTCACTCTACCCTTTGCCCCTAACACTTTTGCTGCGACTGCCTTAAAGTTGGGTCTTGCCCCTGTGAAAATACCTATCTGCATGAAGAAGAAATAGTCACTGGATCAAAGTAGACGCATTCACAACAAACAGCTACACACATCTTTGGAATTAAGGTTCTATGATTTCCAGCTTCTTGCCAAAGCATTTTTTTTTTTAATTTTTTGTGGGGTGCAGCTTGGGGGTTGAACCTGGCCAGGGCCTCACACACACTCTGCAAGCACTCTACCACTGAGCTGTACCACCACACCATTTTTTACTTTGAGACAAGGGTCTCACTAAGTTACGCAGGCTGCCTCTAGTCTCAAACTGGTGACACACCCCCACCCCCCAACCTCTGTCTCCCATCCTCATCCCCCACCTCCCACTCCCCACCCCGCATCAACCTCCCATCACAGGGATTAGAGGTGTGCACCACCATGCCAGCTGCCAATGCAATTCTTAGAGGAAGTGGTTTTCTTTTGAAATTCATCTTATTCATGATAGATTCAAAGTTTACCAACAATTTAAACCCTCAGACATGACAGGCTACCTATATCATTAGTCTAAGAGGAAAGAGGCTTTAAGCTAGGACAAGTAAAACCACCAGAGAATGTAATCATTTCTACCAAGGGCAACGCCTTCACACGGAGGCGCACTAGCGCATTGGAAAGGCAAGCCAGAGGCCAAAAAAAGAAAGGGGAGGAAGGAAGGTGAGGTTAATAATGAGGTCAGTTAATGCGAAAGCAAACCGGGTCTCCGATAGTTTCATAACTAAGCAGTCAACACCTAACAGGAAGACCATTTGGCCCCACTTGGGTGGCTAAAACAAACACCAGTCTGCTCTCCACCCCTACCATTTGCCAAACTGCCGAGTTGAGGAAACGCACTTCCGTCAGAGGACTTCTGACCATTTGCCTAATTCTGCTTAACCACCAGAATCTTCCATATCTGTGAATCTCCACGTACACACAAAAAAGATGTGAAGAAATGGGTTTGTTTTTAATATTTGGAGAATTAATAAAAACTAGAAACACCTAGGTATTAATAGAGTGGCAGAAAGTTCCACAGCTATGAGTATATTAACAGGTTTTCAAATCGAGAATGGGAGAGGAAGTTTTTTTCCCACGTACTTGACTTCAGCTCCATGGGAAAATGTTAAATTACAGGATCAATTACAACCAACTGTTGAGTCCATACGCCATGACCAGAGCTCGGAGCTCTGGTTTGAATCCTCAGATTTGCATGTGGCTTTTGAACTAACTAGGTAAAAACTATAAGGCAATTTTGTTATTACTTAGAGTGCTTTTGGTTTCTTTTCATACCTGAAGAGAAGGCCCTGAAAATGCAATGCTAATAAACCCAACCACAAAGAACTTGCAGTCAACTTCTTTTTCTTCTAAAACAAAGGTTTTCAAACAATGTTGTTTCAATCTTACAATATCAGTGAAGGACCTGCCACCCAATAGGCATTTAAAAAAATGTATTATGTCTGGGCTGGGATTTAGCTCAGTTGGTAGAGTGCCGCTTTGCAGTCTCTGAGGTCCCAGGTTCGATTCCCAGCACCCCAAAAATGGGAGAAGGAGGTGGCAATCCACTCCCAAGGCAATCCCAAAACAATCAGCCACTGAAAATCCTATGAGGCTCACTATGATTTAGACACAACTCAATGGCACCTAACAACAACAACAGTATATGGCTGGGCATGGTATTCCAGCACTAGGGAAGCTGAGGTAGGAGGGTCAACGCAAGTTCAGGGCCACTGTGGATTACACAGTGAGATCTTCTCTCAAACAAAACAAAACAAAATAATAATAATAGTAAATAAAAGTAGTGTGTATAATTATAAAACTGAATAACTAATAAAATCTAAAAATGCAAATTATTTATGTTAATATAAATTCACTTTTTGACTGAGTGAAAATTTGAACTAAACTAAATGTTTGTTTAGTAGGGTTAATCTGTTTTATCTGTTCTGCGGAATACTACACTACCACTAACAAGTATGAGACAGACCTGTAAGGACAGAAATGGAAAAATCCCCAAGATATGCAGTTATATGAAAAAAGGAAGCAGAATTACTCATAGTAATTCTGCTTATATAAAAACATATCCCTGTGTATGCAAATAGTTTGCATATAAACGCTTAGGCAAAGATTAGGAAGAATATCTGCCAAACTCTTAAAAGTATTCTTGTCAGGAGGACAGAAGTGAGGGAGCTACAGAAGAAATGATTTTCCCACTATACCCCATGTACTGCCTCGGTATTTTATGAAGCTGTCTCTTCACATATCACTTGTTGCAAAATAAAGTTACTTGTTTTGTTTTGTTTTTTTCAGACAGGGTATCACTATATAGACCAGGCTGGCCTGGAACTTGCAATCTTCCTGCCTCAGCCTCCCAAGAGCTGAGATTATAGGCATGTACCACCATGCCCAGCAAAAAGTCTTACTAAAGGCTGGGCACAGTAGCACACACCTGTAATCTCAGTGACTTGGGAGGTAGAGGCAGGAGGATTGCAAGTTTGAGGCCAGAGGTAGCCTGTACAACTTAGTGAGACTCTGATTCGAAATAAAAAGTAAAAATTTGGGTTGCGGTACAGCTCAATGGTAGAGCACTTGCAAAGTATGTGCAAGGCCCTGGGCTCAACCCCCAATTACCACAAAAAAATTAAGTAAATAAGTAAATAAATAATTTTTTAAAATAAAAAATGGGCTAGGGGTACAGCTCAGTGGTAGGGCACTTGCAAAATACATTCAAGGCCTAGGATCAACCCCTAAGTACTGCAAAAAAAAAAGAAAGAAAGAAAGAAAAAGAAAAAGTAAAAGAAAGAAAAGGAAAAGAAAAGAAGAAAAGAAAAGATAAAAAAGAAAGAAAAACAAGTGTGATCTGATCATGAGATGGTCTACTACCCACCACATCTCAGTGTAGCTTCTAGGTCGGCCACAGTTATTAACGGTCACAAGATGAATCATAAGCATAAAGAATAAGACTTCTAAAGTGGTACCATCAAAGCACACAAGTCATACCTAAAAGAGCTGAGAATTTACAATGTACATACCTTACATTTTCCTATGAAGCTGAATGTACTGTATTTTTCTTCTCATATTATGAAAGGGCCACACATGGGTTGGAAGTGCTTACTCATAGGCACTGAAACCAGCCGGCCTTGGTGGCATGTTCCAACAGCACATCTGAAGGCAAGCAACAGTACTGCAGCTGGAGAGATGGTTTGCCAACTAAGGACGGAGGACAAGAGTCCCCAAGGATGTTGGTATCGGTTCAGAAAGAGGAATGCAGTGCATCTAGGATCCGTGGGCAGGTGGCCAAGGGGTATGGAAAAAGACACATCACCTGCCCAAGAAGAGGGTAGGCAAGCAAGATGAAAGGAACCACAGTGCATCTAAATGTCAGGCACTGAGGATGGTCCTCAGTTTTTATTAACATACAGTTTATTTGGGCTGGTATTTAGCTCAGTTGGTAGAGCACTGTGCTGCAGTCTCTGAGCTCCCGAGTTCAATTCCCAGCACTGCAAAAATGGGGGAAGGACCTGGCAATCCACTCCCAAGGCAATCCTGAAACAGCCATTGAAAACCCGATGAGGGTCGCTATGAATCGGATACCAACTCGACAGCACCAAAAACAACAACAACAAACAACAGTTTATTTAGCATAATATGGACCTACTGTATTTGTAAGTTTTGGAAAATTTCTACACTGTATAAAAGCAACATTTTTAAGATACAGAAGATTTCCATAGTTCTAAAATGTTTCTTTTTTCCCTCTCCCATCCTGGGTAGCACTTGACCACTTCTTTATCATCACAGACCGCCCTTCCCAGGAATCCACATTAATGGAAGCAGAGTATGTGCTCTCTTGTGTCAGGCTTCTCGTACGCAGCACAGTGGCTTGAAGGCTCATCCCTGCTGAAGTGTGTGTCGTACTCCTTTCCTTCTATGGCCAAGTAACGCTCCATAGCATGGATCACAATTTGCTGTTCACTTATGTGCTGATGGACATTTGAGTTGTTTTTAGTGAACATGAATAAATCTCCTGTGAATATCCAAGGCACCAGAGGCTTTTGATAACTTTCATTTCCCAATTCAGTGCTGCCCATATAAAAATGTGCGACACAGGCTTCAGTCAACAAAGGACTGCATACCAGGCACTGTAGCATATGCTTGTAATCCTAGCTACTTGAGAGGCTGGGGCAGGAGGATCACTGGTTTGAGGCCAGAGGAAGACGGAACAACTTAGCAAGATCCTGCCTCAAAATAATAATAATAAAAAAAAGCAAAGTTGGGAATACAGCCCAGTAGTAGGGCACATGCCTAGCATAGCATGCATGAGGCCCTACATTCAAGCCCCAGGACTGCAAAAGAAAGAAAAGAAAAGAAAAGAGAAGAGAAGAGAGGAGAGGAGAGGAGAGGAGAGGAGAGAAAAGAAAAGAGGAGAGGGAAGGAGAAGGCAGGGGAGGGAAATGATAGGGTGAAAGACTGCTTATATGACACTGGTCCCATGGGATTCTGTCACTAGTGACGTTATAGCAGTCTTGCGTAGGTACAGCCTGTGATGGTCATACAATGACAAACCACCTAGCGACGCAGTTCTCAGTACACATCCCCAATTCTAAGTGATGCAAAGCTGTTCTCTCTGGTCACCAAACTCCATCCTTTATGTTAGCCTCAGGTACAACAGGTAAAGCAATCATTATTTCAATATTTTCTATTAAAGACCTCCCCCACATGTCTCAGTTTGTGGTACTGTGGGGGCTTGTGTGTTGCTGTGAGGCTGAAAGCTATGCCACCAGATTTACACATACCAGCAGGTCACCCATGGTGGACTGGTTTCAGCTGAGCTTCTAGACCAAGACAGACTAGGTAGGAGGACATAGCTAACCCACTCCCCAAACAATTAGCCATTGAAAACCTTATGAATAGCAGAGAAACACCACTAGATATAGTACTGGAATATGAGCCCCCAGGTTCAAAAGACAACCAGGAAGAGTTGCCTCCTAAAAGTAGAGTTGACCTTACTGAAGTAAAAGGAGTAAAGCACCAGGGACCTTCATTTGCTGATGTGGCACGACTCAAAATGAGAAGGAACAACTATAAACATCTATTAATAATTGGAATGTGGAATGTATGTAGTACGAATCTAGGAAAATTAGAAACCATCAAAAGGGAAATGGAATGCATAAATATCAACATTCTAGGCATCAGTGAGATAAAATGACTGGCACGGGCTATTTTGATTCTAATAATTATACGGTCCACTATGTCAGGAATTAATTATTAAGAAATGGGGTTGCATTGATCATCAAAAGAGATATCTCAAGATTTGTCCTGAAGTACAATGCTGTCGACAGAATAATATACATACACCTACAAGGAAGGCTAGTTAATACGACTATTATTCAAATTTATGTATCCACTACTAGGGCCACAAATGAAGATAGGGAGGATTTTTACCAGCTTCTGTGTCTGAAATAGACTGAACATTCAATGAGGATGTACTGATAATTACCGGTAACTGGACAGCAAAAGTTGGAAGCAAAGAAGAAGGCTCAGTAGTTGGAAAATATACCTCTGGTGATAGAAATAATACTGAAGACTGCATGACAGAATTTTGCCAAACCAATGACCTTTTCATTGAAAATACATTTTTTTTCATCAATATAAATGTCAACTATACACATGGAATTTACCAGATGGAACATACAAGAACTAAACTGATGACATCTGTGGAAAAAGATGATGGAAAAGCTCAATATCAAAAGTCAGAACAAGATAGGAGATGATTGTGGATGTGACCATCAATTGCTAACATGTAGGTTGAAACTGAAACTGAAGAAAATTAGAACAAGTGTTTGAGAGTCAAGGTATGAAATGTGCCCTTGAACATCAAGCAGCTAAAGTAAAAGGAAGACATGATGAAGTTAAAGAACTAAATAGAAGATTTCAAAGGGCAACTTGAGAAGACAAAATCAAATATTATAATGACAGGTACAAAGAGCTAGAGATAGCATACCAAAAGGGAAGAACACACTTTCTCAAGCTTAAATAAAGAAAAAATTCAAGCCTCATGTGGCAATACTGAAGGATTCTACAGAGAAAATATTAAATGATGCAGAAGACATCAGAAGAAGATGGAAGGGATACACAGAGTCATTATACCAAAAAGAATTGGCAGATGACCATCCATTTCAAGAATCTACATATGATCAGGACCCAATGTTACTGAAGGCAGAATGGAAGCTGCCTTGAAGGACTGGCAAAACACAAGGCTCAAGGAATTGATGGAATACCCATTAAGATGTTTCAACAAACAGGTGCAGTACTGAAAGTGTTACCTTATTTAAGCCACGAAATTTGGAAAACAGCTACCTGGTCAAATGACTGGAAGAGATCCATATCTGTGCCTATTCCCAAGAAAAGGGATCTAATTGAATGTGGAAACTACCGAATGATATCGTCAATATCACATGCAAGCAAAAGTTTGCTAAAGATCATTCAAAAGCGACTGTGGCAGTATATAGACAGGGAACTACCAGAAAATTAAGTCAAATTCAGAAGAGGGCGTTGAACCACAGACATCACTGCTGATGTCAGATGAATATTAGCTGAAAGCAGAAAATACCAGAAAGATGTCTATGTTTTATGTGAGCTTAGAGTTAAGAGGAAAACTCATCACTGGAATATTAGGTATTTGTATATTAGGTAATAATATCTAAAGCTGAGAAGTAGATTAAACAGACTGTTTTGCTTCTAGAAGCAGTACACACCTCTACAGTGCATGAGGAGTACACTAGATAAAAAGTACACATGACTTTGAGATCAATTTTACTTAGAGTTGTGGCAGGTGGGAACGTTGGATGAATTTTATGCTTGAATTCATATATATGAACAGTGAAATGCTAAAATTTACACAATTTTTTAAGATTAAACATAAGATTTAAAAGAAAGTATGTGTTTATAGCAGCCAGTCTTTGGTCTATACCACAAGACCCTAGTGACACGTTTTCATCTCTCGTAGTATTCTAGGAAAAAAAAATGGAAGAGCATTAGAATGCATATTTAACATGCAGAACAGACAATTGTGTCAATAGCTGCAGTGATTACAAAAAGACAGACCAGCCAGGTGTAGTGGCGCATGCCTGTAATCCCAGCAACTTGGGAGACAGGCAGGAAGATAGCAAGTTTGAGGCCAGAGGGAGCCTGTAATACTTAGTGAGATCCTGACTCAAAAATAAGAAGTAAAAAATGGGCTGGGGGTGCAGCCCAGTGCTTGAGTGCTTGCAAAGCATGTGTGAGGACCTGAATTCAACACCCTAGGGAACCCAGTGTAAGGGTTAATTTAAGGAGAGGGATTTGCATAGGAGTTTTAAAGTTAACTGGAATCAAGTTGAACTCTACCTGCAACTCATCAGCTGTGGAGACAACAACCCTCCCAGGATCACTATGAGGATTCGGTGACAGAACTCACGTGATGCACTTAGGGACTGTCCCTGAATAAGCTTTATCCCCCAGCTCTCACTGTTTGTCTAATGAGACCTTCAAGACATAAATCTATAGGAAGATAATACTTTAAGTTGCATATTAAAAATGCTAAGTGTGACCAGTAGAACTGGTCATGAAAGCAATGATTTTTGAGTTGAAGAAGACTGATATATCAACATCAGAAGGCTTTAACTATTATTTCTTTTTATTTTTATTTCAATGGGGATACTCAAAGGAAAGGAAAGGTGAAATCAAGGTGGAAAGGAAGAGAACTAAGAGTTAACTGAGAACTCTTGCCTGTTGGTTCTTTTCTTAAAACAACTTCACTGAGATAATTCACACACTAACCACTTAGAGAGTAAAATTCAGTCATTTTTACTGTATTCACAGAGTTGGGCAACAATCATCACAACCCATTTAGAACACTTAGATCATCCCAAAGAGAAACTCCATTGGCGAGCAGCCACTCCCTATCTCCCCTCAACCCTGCCAGCCCCTGACA
Organism: Pedetes capensis; assembly: GCA_007922755.1. Lineage (NCBI taxonomy): Eukaryota > Metazoa > Chordata > Mammalia > Rodentia > Pedetidae > Pedetes > Pedetes capensis. The sequence continues at coordinate 94,878 of VMDO01004028.1, read as the reverse complement.
ACCACTAATCTGCTTTCTGTCTCTAAGTATTTGCCTACTCTGGACATTTCATACAAAGAGAACCATTCGCTGTGTCAGGCTTCTTTTACTTGGCACATTTTCACAGTCCATCCATATGGTAGCATGTACCAGTCCCTCACTCCCTCTCACTGCTGATCATATTCTACTGTGTATGGATGGACATTTATCCATCCATCAGGTGATGGATATTTGAGTTGTTTGCACTTTTTAGCTATTATGAATAATGCCGCTATGGACATTCACAGAGATGTTTTTGCACAGACATATGTTTCCGTTTCTCTTAGGCATACACCTAGGAATGGAATTGCTGGGTCTTATAAATCTTTGAGGAACCACCAGACCATTTTCCAAAGTAGCTGTGCCACTTTATATTCCCATCAACACTTGCTTTCATCCATTACATCATATTGGATACAATGAATCTGATTATATGCTTTAATGACAGCCAGCTGAGTGGGTATCTTGCACTGGTATCTCATAGTAGTTTTTCATTTGCATTTCCCTAATGGCTAATGATGCTGAACATGCTTTGCACGTGCTTATTTCATGCTCTTTGGGAAAATGTCTTCTCAGATCTGACAGTTCACAAACGTATGATAATGTAAGTACTTGCTGATTACCCTGTAGGACCGTCACACATCATCTCATTTATTCCCCATCATGGCACTGTAAGATACAAACTATTATCTCCACTTTACAGATAAGGAAACAGAGACATTATATACCCTGATCAAGATGACCCAACTGGAGAGTTGCAGAGGAGCTACCTGCCTGGCCTGGGCATCTCTACCGCCCAAACTCCTCGCACTGGGTCCCACTGAGCCTGACAGGTGCCTGGCAGGTCTGTCTAGGAAAACCACTGAAACAACCAAGATGGCCAAGAGAAGAAGGAATCCTGAAGGCAGATAGAGGTCATAAACTGTCAAGGTTCATTTCAGTCAAAGGATTTTTAGAGTTTAAGTAAAACAATTTCCTGCTCAAGATCATGGGAGTTATGACGCAGTTTGGTAGAAAGTCAAATACTCTATAAACACATTCAGCAGTTAGTTTTTGACTGACTGAACAGTAAAAGTGTCCCTGTTTTCACAAAGGACATCTTTGCCAGTTAAGTCAGCAGGGACTAGTACAAGATGCTCAGCAACAGAGGCAAATTGTGCTAAACCCCTCCAGGAGGCTTCAAATTATAACCACTACCTGCTTGCGTGAGGGTATTAATGTCCCCATCATTCCAGGTTGCTCCTAGTAAGTATTCAGACTCTTAACAGCTCTGGGCAACTGAGGCTGCTATGGCATCTCACAATTTCCAATCATTTCATGACAGTCAGAACATATCACCAAATATCTGTCAGATTTCGACTTTTTTGTGGAATGTGCTATGAAGTAAATACGTGCAGGCTGGGGATGAAGCCCGATGGCAGAGCGCCTGCCTAGCATGTGAGAGGCCCGGGGTTCAATCCCTAGCACTGCCAAAATCTTTAAAAGCAGAGAGATGTTTAATAAGAGTGTTCGTGGCTTATCAAAGGGATCATGAAGCAATAAGGCATGTAAGAAACATTTTTCATAAGTTCAAGGCCATGAGTCATCAATAAAATTAAGGTAGGAAAAGGATACTCCCTCCATCTCTGTGCTGTTAAAGAAACCCACAACCCTCTCACAAACGTGAGCAGAAGCAGGAAAACCAGATTGGTTTAAAGTGAGTGACAACCAAGACAAACTTAATGTTATTTGTGTCCTCCTAGGAAGGAATAAGAAATCCTGGCTTAGTATATAAGGAATTCTCTGGAGCCACAACTTCTCAAATCACTTGTGCCATTTGCATAGTAAGATCGCCACAAAATGCTGTATCAGTAATTGCAACTTCATAAGCAGAGCATTAGTGTTGGCTGACAACTTCCCTTATCAATTATTAATGGGAAACAGGAGGCTCTGACAGGAACAGCTTTCACTTAACACCAGAAACTATCTTTGCAGAAAACCAGGAGATGAGGAAAGAAACTAATGGATCAGCCCAACTTGTTAAGGAAATCAGAAAACAATAAATCAACAGCTCTCAATAAAATAAGAAAAGTCACTGGTGGTTGAAACTATAAACTGGGACGCACAGGCTGGGGAGAGGGGCTGAGGAACTACAGCTGAAGAACTAAGGCCAAGTGAAGGCCAGGAAGAGGGTCCAAGTTAGAGTCTGAGGCACTGCCTTCTTATCACTGTATGTCTGGGTGACAACACCAATGATGATATGACTTGTCTCCCACTGGATACATTCATTAATAGATCTGCAAGAACATATGTAAGATTCTCAAAGGAACTTTCCCTGGCAGATACCTACCTCCTTAGCGATCATCCATCTCTGTAACTTATTTACCTCCGGCTCCTCTACTGCCTGGGATCTTTCTGACTTCAAGAACAGGACAGACAGCTCTAGCATCTGGCTGGGAGCTTGGCACGTGGCTGGTTTTCAAAAACTGCTACTTGAAAGAGTGAACAGTGCTCGGCGTAATGGTGCACACCTGTAATCCCAGCGACTCGGGAGGTGGAGGCAGAAGGATTACAAATTCGAGGTCAGAGGCAGACTGCATAACTTAGTGAGACATTGACTTAGAAGAGTAAAAATTGGGGTGGAGGTGCAGCTCAGTGGTAGAGTGTTTACAAAGCATGTTTGAGGCCCTCGGTTCAACTCCTCAGTACCGGAAAAAAAAAAAAAAAAGACTGAATGAAAGCCCTACCTACCTGTGTGAGATAAAGTTATTTGCTCCAGTCAAAGAAACAGCTTTTGGCAGGGACTAAATTGTAGCCTCTCAAAATTCATGTGAAGCCTTAATCCCCAGTGTGGCTGTTACTTGACAGCAGAGCCTTAAGGAAGTAATTCACACTAAATGAGCTCCTAAGAGAGGGCCGTGACCTGATAGGACTGGGATCCTTCTTAGAGGAAGAGACACTAAGGCCTTCTCCCCCACCCCCAACCTGGTATGCAGAGGGGAGGCCATGTAAGGACACAAGGCAGCAGCTGTCTGGAAGTCAAGAAGAGAGGCCTCACCAAAAACCAATCCCACTGGCGCCTTCATCTTAGACTTCCAGGCTCCAGCGCCAGGAGGAAGATGAATGTGTGTTGTTGAAGCCATCTGGCCTGTAGTCTTTTGTTATGGTCGCCCAAGCAGAGAATGCAACAGTCATAGACTAGCAAATGGGTGTTCTCATGGTCCCACTCATACTTGTCAAGATGTATGGGAGGGAACTCCTGGGGGCAGACTGAAATGCCAGCACAGTGCCTGGGGAGAAACCCAAATGACTACCCTGAAGGCCTGGACATCCCTAGCAAATGCGGCTTTCATGGAGCACCACGGGAAAGGTGGCCAGCGTGTGTCTCTCAGAAGACAAGGGAGGAATGCTGCTCTGGGAAAACCTAAAGGTAAGACCTTCCACATGAACCACTCCTTTCTACCATGCCTGTTCAGGTTCCATCTCAAACTTACAGGGCTGTGATCTAAATATAAGTGTATAAACCCAAATCAGGTTCCGACCAAGGATGCTATTATAGGCATATTTCCTGCTGGTAAATGTATGGTAGCAGTATATTGCAGGATGAAGTGAAACATCTATACATAATGTTCATCAACCTTTCCATCCGCTGAGGTTTAACATAATCATTGTGTTATTTGTGTTCCATATGAAAGGTTTTACATATCTCTAGACGGTGCAGAGGGGCAAGGAGTGGTGAGAGGCACGGAAAGTTTAATGGTTTAAAATCATTACTGAAAGGATGAGTAAGCATGAGCATTAAAGGAAGTTTTGGAGAGCAAAAGCACCAAAACTCACTGTCTTAAAACAGTGATTTCATTTCTTCTGCATTATCTCCTAGACTCTGTCCATATTTACATATATTTGAGATAGACAATATCCATGTCAAACATTTCCCCACATTCCTATGGTTCTCATAATTACCAGTTTTAACTGCTGCTTAATACTTCCTTGTAATAGTGAAACAATTTTCTAAACTTTGTTGGAGGAAAATTATAACAGATTTATGTAACAGCATCCTTGCCACTTACAAACATTTCTTGAACCCAAGAAACTCCAAATGCATCTAATGCAGAAAAGGAGGCAAAAGACTAAAGTATTCACTTATCTATTGAACAATTATTTACTGGGTATCCACTAAGTGTCTAGCACTGATCCAGGCCCTGATGACAGAGTAGTGAACAAGACACAGAAACCCCTGACTTCATGTACTAGGCAGGAGAAAGACAATACGTAAAATAAAATCAAGTCACATCCACACTGGCAGAGATCCCTAGACACTTTCTAAAACTAGAACAAGTGATAAAGACAAAGCAAAACAAAATCCAAAGCTTCTGACCTCTATATGCTGTATCACAAAACAATGGCTCTTCTGACAGCACTAACCCCAGGGTTTGGAATTAGCAACTTTTTTCTGCAATAGGCAGCAGACGGTAAAGGCTTTGGGCTTTGCAGATCATAGGATCTCTGTTGTAACTACACAGCTCTGCTACGGTAGGGTGAAAGCAGCCACAATCGTGCATAAATAAATGGGTATGGTGCCAGGTCTGGTGGAGCACGACTATAATCCCAGCCACTTGGGAGGCAGAGGCAGGAGGATTGCAAGTTCAAGGCCAGAGGCAGCCTGGGTAACTCAGTGAGACCCTGAGTCAAAACAAAAAATAAAAAATGAGCTGGGGCTGCAGTCCAGTGGTAGAACACTTGCAAAATATGTGTAAGCCCCTGGGTTCAACTCCCAAGTACGGCAAAAGTAAATAAAATAAATAGATATGGCTGTGTTCCAATAAAACTTTATTTACAAACAATGTCTAAGAACTGTAAACCAGTTTGCTGATCTTATTCTATATAGTTCAAAATCACCACTCAAACACTGTCAGCCAAAAACAGAAGGGAAATTATCTTCAACTGGAAAATTTCACTAATTCCACCTCTGCCAGGACTGTATTTTTTAATTTCTTTTCCATACCATTGCCACAGCCCTAAATCAGACTTTCATTACCTTTCACTTACACATTTCCTCTGACTTTGCATATGTTATTCCCTCAACCTAAATGCCCTTCCTCTCAATTACTACCTACTAAAAATCCTCTTTGTAAAGTCCAGATAAACTGACTGTACAATGGGTATTTAAGGCCTCACTGTTAATTTTTTTTGGAGAGATAATGATATCGGCGGGCTGGGGTTTAGCTCAGTTGGTAGAGTGCCACACTGCAGTCTCTTAAGGGCTGAGGTTTGATCCCCAGCACCACAAATTGGGAGAAGGACGTGGCAATCCACTCCCAAAGCAATCCTGAAAAACAATCTGCCACTGAAAACCCTATGAGGGTCTTTATGAGTCGGATTCGACTCAACAGCACCTAACAACGACAACGATACTGTGGTTATGTATTCTATAAAAGTGTCTCCATCTTTTGTAAATGCATGTTGAAACTGCTACAGAAGAAATGCTGTGATGTCTAGGATATGCTTCAAAATAATCAGGGAGGAAGCAGGGACAGAAGGGCAGGATGCAGATGAAATAACCCTGACCATGAGGTGGATAAAGCTGGGTGATGAATACACAGAGCATCATTACACAATTTTCTCTACTTTTGCATATTTAAAATCTTTTTCCACAACAAAAAGTTGAAAACAAAAATTCTAGTTCAAATGCTGGACTCTACAGAGGAATCAGTGCCCATTTCCTCAGCTCATTCCTCCCGTTATTTCCTCTTCAGCCCTCTCTGTGCTGAATGCACTGTTTATACCAGGCAGCTGGGCTCCCTACGGACAGGCCTGATCACTCTCATCCCTGAGCTTCCTTCGTGTGCTTCACGTGGAACAGACATCTAATGTTCTGTCCTAGATATATGAAAATAGCCCAAAACCAGACCACAGAGAAGAACAGTAATAGAAGCATCTTCCACTCCCCTCACATCCAATCTAAATGAAATCTTAACATTTTTTTTCATTTTGACTGTATCAAACATCAACAATTTATATAAAGCTCATGGGTTGTCTCCATGATCTGAGTTTCAATAATCCAACCTAAAAGTAGAAAATAGCCATTTCCCTTAATTTTCTTGGAGCTGGTAGGACATGAGCAAAGCGAGATTTTTGTTCCTAAAAAGGAGATGGCATTATCATTCTTCACTACTGCGTCCAAGGCCACTGTTACTTTTAATAATAATGCAATGGTAGTCATGATCATCATCCCAATGGAATCTGAGTGGTCACCAGGGTTGGCTCTGCTCAGCGTTCCATCAGAACCATGCGGCTGCAACTGCGGGTGTAGCTCAGGGGTACACATTTGCCTAGCATGCATGAGGCCCTGGGTTCGATACCCAGCATTGCAAAACAAAACAAAACAGATCAGAATCATCTGTCTTACTTATTAGGCATCCATTCCTTAGCTCTGCTACAAATCCTCTTTGTAACATAAAAGGAGAAGAGAAAATAAAGCCCTCTTCAGGATTTAATGAGGCTAATTACCACTCGGAGTCTCTGCTGGTTTGATTTGGAGACGAGATCAGGGAAATTCCAATGAGGTAGCTCTGGTTTTGAATTTTAAATGTCTTAAGTGCCTCAGAAAGACCAGCAAACTCATAATGCTATACTTAGCACAAGACTCCCTCAGTCCACATTATGTAAAATGAAAATAAAAGCTGCTTCTGAAAATGGATAGCTTTTTAAAATATAGAACTTAATTCATCAAGCATAAATACACAGAACCCTGGCCTGGAAGAAAGAAAGCTCTATCATCTCTGGAAACAGCACTCCCTCCCGAACCAATCTCTCTCTCTCTCCCCCCCCCCCCCCAGCAGCTCTGGTACTATCCTTGGACTTGTGCTCTGGTCTTCAGTAGCATGGCAGGCAATTTAAATGTAAAATGCAAAAATACTCATTTCCCTGCTAAAACCAACCAACATACCAGAAGCCATGATATCCTATAGCAATGGGCACAACAAACTCCCCAACATTGGTTTCTAAATACCATCCTCCACTAAAAGTTCCAGGACTCCTTAAGGAAAGAGCTGAGCCTAGAGCCATGGCAGGGAAAATGTAAAGTGAGCCAAGAACATATTCCTCTAGAAAAATCAGGAAATGTTCAAAGAAGGAGGACAGGTAAAAGGTAAACAGATTCACAGTAATGTGGACATCAAAATAAATAAGATACTAACAAATTACAGCCCGGTGAGTAAGATGTGAATCCATGAGTCCACACTGGAAGAAAGGAGAAAGGAAGGCTCATTCTTATAATATAAGGCCAATTTCTAAATATAGAAGAAATAATGGAAACAAACAAAAAAAATGTCATGACTTGGCAACCACATCATGTTGAGTGATTTAGGCAGGACATTAATGCTAGTGGCTTAAAGTTTGATGAAGAAAAAGATTTTGGCAAAATCTCAAATTTGTCTGCACACAAAATACTCATCAGTTACAAAGAGAAAAATGATGACATCATAGTGGAGAAAAACAGAGACACCTGGGAGACACCAAGACCAGGTGATCAGGGTTCACATCACAGTAACAGAGTTGGTTAATACATTATGCCTCCTGATGTGACATCCTGGCAATATTGCAGCATCATTTCTGTGACCTTTTTTTGTCAAGAAATCATGACCTAAGTCTGGTCATGAGGCAGTATGAAGGGGTCCAGCTTGCAGATCATCCTGCTGATTATAAAACCGGTGAGGACATGAATGACAGGCAAAAACTACGCGTTTATCCAGATTGGAGGGCAGAAAGAGCATGACAACTAAGTGCAAAACATGTGACTCAGTGGGATCTTGGAAATACACAGGAAAAGAGACATTGAAGCAGCTGGCAAAATATGAATAGGGCCTATGGATTGGACAATAGGGTTTTACCACTGCTGATTATCTGACTTCGAGGGATTTATGTAGTGGTTATTGGGAGCACCCTGGATTGGGGGAAATAAACACTGAAATATTTAAGAGTACAGGGAATCTTTTGTAGCTTGGTCACAAATGGCTCAGAAAAACTCATTTAGTGAGAGGAATAGCAGAACAGAGTAAATGCAGTAAAATGTCAACAGTCTGGAATCTGGATGAGATGAGAGAATATAGACATTTTTCCCTGTCACAGACCAGAAGAAAATAGTACATAACAGATGTACACGCACACATACACACACAGGACACACTCACACACAATATATACATAGCTGATAAAGGACTTGATCTGTAAAATATAATTTCTACAAGTAAGTTATAAAAAGACAAACACACTAGTTTTAAAAATAGAAAAGAGAACAGATACTTCACAAAAGAAGATATCCAAATGACCAAATCAGCAGATATTCAATGTCATTAGTCATCAGGGAAATGCAAATTAAAGCCACAAAGGAATGAAATATTTCATACACATTAATATAACTAAAATTAAAAAGATTGACAAAACTACACATTGGTAGAAATATAGAATAGGAATTTTTGTATATTACTACTATTACATATTACTATTACTAGCTATCTGCAGGTATCTAACAATATTACCACAAACTTATTAGCAGCCAAGGGACAACACACTGATCGTCTCAGTTTCTGTGGGCGAGAAGTCCAGGCACAGATTAGCCAGGTCCTCTGTAAGGTTACAACAATGTGTCAGCTGGGACTGTGTTCTTATCTGAGGCTGCACTGGGACAAGACCTGTTTCCAAGTTCGCATTTGTTGGTGGCATTCAGTTCTTGTGAATTGCTGCGCCGAAGGTCACAGTTTCCTGCTGGCTGTGGCCATGAAGCTACCCAGAGCTCCCCACCTCATGACCCTCTCCACAATTTCCAACCTGGCAATTCACTTCTGCAGAACCAGCAAGATGGATGTTACAATCTGATGTAACACGACCATGTATGTCCATCACCTTTGCCATATTTTACTATTTAGAGCAAGTAATAGGCCCTACCCACAGCAAGGGGCTAGGATTATAAAAAGAGCATAAACACCAGGAGGCGGGATCATGGGGGCTACTTTATATCCACAGCTAATGCAAATGTAAACTGATAGAACCACTTCTGAAACGCGCAGTTTCTTACAAATTTAAACATGATCCTATTCTACCTGCCATCCCACACCATTCCACTACACATTTACCCCCAAAGAAGTGAAAAAATTATGCCCATGAAAAGATTTGTACAAGAATGTTCACAGCAGCTTTATTCATAAAAGCAAAAACTGTAAACAACTCATGCCCATCAACAGGAAAACAAGCTGGAATTTATTTCAATGAAATACTACTTGACAACAAAAAGTGAATGAACTATTAACACAACAACATGGATAAATGTTGCACAGGAAGGCCAATTCAAGGGTTCATACTATATTGATTCTATGTGAAAATCATGAACAGATAAGATTAATTTATGGTGAAAGAAACAGGAACAGGAATTGCCTATGAGGGGTGGGACTGATTGAAAGTAATACAACTGTCCCATATCTTGACTGTGGTGTTAGTTATGTGAATTTATATGTTTGTCAAAACACATCAAATTATATAAGACTGTTGTTGTTGTTGTTAGGTGCCAATGAGTCAGGCCTGACTCATAGCGACCCTACGTACAACAGAACGAAACATTCCCCGGCACTGTGCCATGTCTGGCACTATGTAAGTGCTTCTCGGCTATTCATAGGGCTTTCAATGGCTGACTGTTTCTGAATTGTTTCAGAAGTGGGCTGCCAAGCCCTTCCCCCATTTTTGCAGTGCTAGGGATTAAACCTAGGGCCTTAGTTCATGCATTAAATTTTACTTCAATAAAAACTAGTTAAGTACATACTGGGCTGGGATTTAGCTCAGTGGATAGAGCGCTACGCTGCAGTCTCTGAGGTCCCGAGTTCTATTCCCAGCACCGCAAAAATGGGAGAAGGACGTGGCAATCCACTCCCAAGGCAATCCCGAAACAGCCAGCCATTGAAAACCCTACGAGGGTCGCTATGAGTTGGATACCGACTCGACGGCACCTAACAACAACAACAACAACAAGTACATACTACTAGAAGATGAAGAGTATGACACAATACTTCAGGGCACACAGGAGAAAGCCAGATGCCAGGGAGTGGACTCTGGCTGTGCTGCCTTCCTGGGCAAGTTTTCTAACCTCTCTGTGCTTCTGTACCTATCTGATAATTAAATAAGTCGACACACAGTGATTAGAATAGCACCAAGAGCATATCAGGTGTTCAATGTCCACTATTATTAAACAAAACCAAAACGGTAATAATTATTAAGGCTAGGAAAAATTAAAAGTGGGACAGGAAAGAAAAAAATATAGGTTACTGGTATGGTCTTAATAAGAACTCTAAATAATACTGTAACCAAAACTATAATTTTATTGGAAGAACAGGACAATGATTTAAAAAAAAAAAAGTTTTCACAGCTAGTATTCACCAGCTGATATCCAAAGACTTTTTAAACAAGCCTGTAGAACTACTTGATTCTCTAAAATATGTATGTTGTTGTTAGGGTCGTCAAGTCAGGTGCAACTCATAGCTACCCTATGTACACCAGAATAAGACACTAACAGACACTGTGGCGTGCCCAGCAATATATCAGTGCTTCTCTGCAATTCATAGGGTTTTTGATGGCTGACTGTTTTGGGAGTGGGCTGCCAGGTCCATCTCCCAAGTCTATAGCACTCAGTATTCCCAGGTGGCCTCCCATCTAAGGACTAACCAGGCCTGACCTTGCTTAGCTTCTGAGATCAGATGGGATCAGATGCCAGGGTGGTATGGCTGTAGATTAAAAATACACATACACAAACACATATATATACATACAACTTTAATAAATTTTTTTAAACTACTGGTGGATCCAACAATTAAAATCTAAGGAAGAAGTTAAACCTTGAAACTTCAAATGAAACCAAAATGCAACTAAAAAGAGCATTTGTCTGTGTATAGGAAGCTGCAAACCAGAAGCCATGGTGCATGCCTGTAATCCCAGTGACTTAGGAGGCTGAGGCAGAAGGATCATGAATTCAAGGCCAGAGGCAGCCTGTGCAATTTAGCAAGATCCTGTCTACAATGAAAAGAAAAGGGAGTCTATAGCCACACCACCCTGAACACTCCTGATCTTGTCTGATGTTGGAAGCTCAGCAGAAGAAGGCCTAGTTAGTACTTGGATGGAAGAAAAGTACCTGGGGATGCAGCTCAGTGGTGGAGCAGATGCCTAGTACACACAAAGCCCTGGGTTCAAACCCTGAGTACAGCAGTTGGGAGGCTGAGGCAGGAGTGTCACAAGTTCAAGGCCAGAAGCAGCCTATGCAACAGAGCAAGACTCTGTCTCAAAAAAAATAAAAACATAGCATGATCAAGACCCTAGGTTCAAATCTCAGTACAGCTCTTGGGAGGCTGAGGTAGGAAGTTACAAGTTTGAGCCTCGCCTGCACTACACAGTCAGATCCTGTCTCAAAAACAAAAACAAAAACAGAAGATGCTCCCTGCTAGAGGTACATTAATTATGGAGAGACTAAGGTATATGGAGAGGAGATCACACTGAATTTTCTTTTGCAACTTATATTCCAAGATCTCACCATCTTTCTCTCCACTATGAAGCCAGAGATTTCTTAAGCCACTGGCTGGAAGACCAGGGATATAGAGAATTCATATGAATGAGAATTTTTCTTTTTTTGTGGTGCTGAGGATGGAACCTGTTGTTGTCAGGTGCCACTGAGTCAGTGTCTAACTCATAGAGACCCTACATATAACAAATGAAACACTACTGTCAGTGCTTCTCTGCTATTCATAGGATTTTCAATGGCAGACTGATTTTTGGGAATGGGTTGCCGGGTCCTTCTCCCAAGCCTACAGCACCTGGTGTTCCCAGGCGGTCTCCCATCCACGTACTAGCCAGGCCCGACCCTGCTTAGCTTCTGAGATCTGACGGGATGGGACACCACAGTGGCACAGCTGTAGGCAAGGATGGAACCTAGGGCCTCATAAATACTAAACACACGCTTTACCACTGAGTGGCACCACTGGCCGGCCTAAGAATGTCATCATGATAATGCATCATCTATATTCATATAGTACCTTTCACTCAGGAAGACAAAAGTGCTTAGTGATTTTATCTTAATCTTCAAAGCATTTCTAAGCAGAAAGACAAAGAAGGAAATGGAAAGGGAGTGGCTTACCGACTTTTTATTTGCAAAACCAGAATTAAGACGAAGGAATTCTAACAGACAAATCCTCTTGTTGCCTTCCTATATGTATGCACACTTCTGGAAAATAGGTGCCACTTTCCGTGTATATGTTATGGCTATAGTGACTATGGCTGATGAACCCCAAACTGAGCAGATCCAAACTACTTAGCAGGCTTAATCTTGGTAATTATGTCTATAGTCCTGGCAAAGAAGAACAGTTAGCAAATGCATCAATGTGCACTAACGGCCTTTCTACAGAGCTCTAACACAAAACTCAGGTAAGTTGTTTCATCTCTTCTTTCCAATAACTCTTGAGTAGTCATCCAGACAGTTGTTTTTATTTCTTTCCATTTTTATGGGAAGACTGGGGCTCAAAAAGTAAGTGACCCTAAATCATAGTTTTTAATTGTTAGTTAAAGGGACTATTTAATTCTTCTGGCTCCAAGTCCAAAGTTTAATCTACTCTACCAGTAGGCCTATAAACAGAAGTCTATGAAGATTAATCATTTGTTAATTTTAAGTCTAGAAACAGGCAAACATCAAACACACTTAAGGACATCTGAGTACACTTATATTCATGGACCATAATAACAAGGGAAAAATGTCTTGAACAAGTGAGTCACGAAAGAGTGGTAGTGGTGGTAATGCCTCTAGGATACTTTCTGATCATCACAATGACTGTGAACTTTATAGACATTCAGTGGTAGAAAAAAAAAAAAAGAATGCCCAACATCCTACAACCAGTACATGTTGGAACCTTTAAGTCATACGCAATTAAGAAATGACTATCTTCCCACATGACAATCCAATAAGTGAAAATATTCCACCCAGAACAGAACTAGGTTCTTAGGGCTTAAAACTTACACAAAAGTTAGAGGGTTCTCTCTAAGGAAAACCATATAAAATTAGTTATAAAATTAGCTCTAGGGTCTAAAAATATCATATATTTGGAAATACATCTAAAGAAAGTTATAGAATACTTCTATGCTAAACATATATATATATATATCCAATAAAATAAGACCCAAAAAGTAGGGGAACATATCTTTCTGTAATTTGAAAGACTCAATATTTTAATGATTTCAGGTCTGTCCAAATTAATCCATATATCCAATGATATCCTAAAGTCTTCCCCACTCCCCCACCCCCACCAAAAAAAAAAAAAAAAAAAGATTTTAAGGAAATCAAAAAACTGATTCTAAACTTTCTAAGGAAATGCAAATGGTAAAGACTAGCCAAGGCAATTATAAAGAAGCACAAATCTAGGAGATGCATGTCACCAGGCAGCAGGCCTATTATAAGATACAGTAATTCAGCTGGGTGCTGTGGCACAGCCTGCAATCCCAGGAACTCAGAAGGATGAGCCAGGATTGCAAGTTTGAGGCCAAGGCAGCCTGCGCAACCTAGCAAGACCCTATTTTAAAATAAAAAATAAAAAGGAGCTGGGGCGGTAGCTCAGTGGTAGAGCACTTGCCTACCATGGGCAAGGTCCTGGGTCTAACTTTTGGTACTACAAACAACAAAAAAGATACAGTAATTGAGACAGGGGTGCAAGAATGGACAAACTGATAAATGGTCTAGAATAGAAAACCTAGAATTAGAACTACATCCAAATGTCATGGGATTTATGATCAAAGATGATAATGTGGCACTGTGGAAATGGATGAATAAGCGGCACAAGGTTAACTAAATACCCATACTGGGGGCAATGAATCTTCACCTCACACTGCACACAAATATCAACTTCACACAGACTGTAACTCTACATGCAAAAGAAAAACAACTGGGCCTGGGGATGTGGCTCAGTGGTAAAAGTACAAGCTTACTACTCATAAAGCCCTAGGTTCAATCTCAGCACCACCAAAAAAGGAGAGGAGGAGGCGGCAGCAGAGGAGGAAAAAGGTAAACAATAAAGCTATTGGAAGAAGCTAATAAAAGACACCTTCACAATGTTAAAATAGGCAAAGATTTCTTGAACAGGACATAAATGGTACTAAAAGCAAACTGATAAACTGGGAAACTGATAAACTGGACTATAGGAAGATGATGAATTTCTGTTCATTAAAGGATACCATTAAGAGAGTAAAAAGACTACCCACAGAGTGGGAGAAGGTATCTGTCAGAAAAAGAATTCCTAAAAGAAAAGAAGAAACAGAGTGACAACCTAATAGAAAAATGGGCACCTCACCTGAACAATCATAAGAGAGAATATCCAGATGGCCAATAAACATATGGAAAAGTACTCAACATTATCAGAGAAATGCAAATTAAAACCACAGGAGAAACCATTTTACCCTCTGCCAAAATGACTAAAACAAAAAAGGCAAATTGCTGATGGAGAGGTACAACAAAAGGAACTTTTATATATTGCTAAACTGAATACCCCCACGTCAGTCAGCTTGTCATCCTGTGGGGACTTACATGTGGCTGTTATGCTGAAAGTTATGCCACTGGTATCTCAGATCCCAGTAGGACCACCCATGGTAGACTGATGTCAGCTGAACTTCCAGACTAAGACAGACAAGGGAGAAGGACCCAGCAGTCCACTCCTAAAATAATTAACCACTGAAAACCCTATGAATAGCAGAGAAGCACTGTCAAATAGTGTGTCAGAAAATGAGCCCCCAAGTCTGGAAATGACCGGGGAAGAGTTGCCTCCTCAAAGTAGAGTCAACTTTAACCACAGGAATGGAATAAACCCCCTAGGACCTCCTTTTGCTAATATGGCACCACTCAAAATGGCTGCAACATTGGGCTCAAACATAAAAAGGTCATGTGCATGGCCCAGTGTTGGGTAGCGTTCCGTTCTATTGTACATAGGGTTGCAATGAGTCAGATCCAACTTGATGGCACCTAACAACAACAACAACAACAAGCTGAATATACTTGTACCCTATGAATCAGCAATTAATTCCACTGCTGCTTGTAAACTCAAGAGAAATGAAGACTTAAGTCTGCCAACAGACGCAGGCAATAATGTTCACAGGAGCATGACTCCAAACAGCCCCAAACTGGAAATCTCCTATATGGCCATCACCAGCAGAATGCTCAAAAAAACTGCAATACATTCACACCATGGAATATCATGCAACAAAAAGAACAGATGAACTACAACTACATGCAGCAGTGTGGGTTGAATCACAACATGATATTCAGCAAAAGCAGCTAGATACAAATGTATACGCTGAGTGGGCAAAATGAATTTATACAGTTAGAGAAGTTAGGATAGTAATCATTTTTTGGTAGAGGGAGACAGGTTGTGACTAGAAGGGGGCATGTAATGTTTTTGCAGGACTGGGCCTTCTGCATCTGAGGCAAGTGCTCCACCACTGAGCTATACCTCACTAGACACTTTTTTAAGACAGGTCCTCACTAAATTGCACAGGCCGCCTCTGGCCTTGAACTCACAACCCTCCTGCCTCTGCTTGTGAGTCATTAGGACTTCAGGCATGCACCACAGTGCCTGGCGATATTCAATTCTTGGTGTGGTGCTGGAGACATGAGTATGTTCAGCTTGTAAGAATTCACTGAGCTACACTTATTATATGTGTACTTTTCTAAACATGTTGTTGTTGTTGTCAGGTGCCGTCGAGTCGGTATCCGACTCATAGCGACCCTCATAGGGTTTTCAATGGCAGACTGTTTTGGGATTGCCTTGGGAGTGGATTGCCAGGTCCTTCTCCCATTTTTGTGGTGCTGGGAATCGAACTCAGGACCTCAGAGACTGCAGCGCCCCCCTCTACCAACTGAGCTAAATCCCAGCACCAAACATGTATGACACGTCAATAAAAAGCTTGGTTTTTGTTTTGACGTGGAGTCTCACTAGAACTCCCCTCCCTCCTCAGCCTCCTGAGTGCTGGTCTTCCAGGTGTGTACCACCATGCCCCACTTTATAAGGTCTTTGTTGTTTTAATTAGGTATCTGGAAGTAGCCTTTGCACATGATGGGCCCTTAAGTTTAAGCTTCATCATCTTCATAACAAACCTACCTCTGGTCCCACTGGACACGTGTGTAAGTAAAAAACAATTTACAATTATCTAAGCCTAGACCTAAAAAGACTTTATAGAGAAACAAGTGATTTTGCACCATTTAACATACAGTGAATTTTCCAGAAATGTAACTACCATGTAAACAGAAGACAGACTTCCCTCGATTCTGTGTGGATCCTCGAGAGGATTTATTCACTATTTTAGGAAATCACATCTCAGGAATTGCATGTATCGTCTGAGTCATCAGTGCCACACCTGTATCACAAAGATAAACCTATGTGTACCTTCAGGCACCAAACAGCTATGGTTTCTAATGTGCGGTGAGCATTTGTTTACATGTATGTCCTGAGAATTTACACAGAAAGACACACTTGACTATAAACTACATTCCTTCTGTTGTCTTCTGTATTTCAGTGAAGATAACATAGAGACCTAAGTATTATTACCTGTGAATTTCATTTCAGGATAGAAAAGGGGCCATATAGTCTGACAAGGTCGAAGACCAGTTACAAACCATCAGCTTAACATAAGAACTGCAAAAAGGGGGTTGGGGATTTAGCTCAGTGGTAGAGCACTTGCCCTGCAAGTACACAGCCCTGGGTTTGGTCCTCAGCACCACGGGGGAAAAAAAATTAGAAAAGAAAAAAAAAAAAAAATTGAAAACTGCAAAAAGAATTCTAAATAAAGAACTTGGTAATTATTCTTTTACACTACTCACGTCATCCAAATCACAAATACAGTAAATACATTTATTTAAACTGTGAGGAAGAGACCAGTGTGGTAGCACACTCCTGTAATCCCAGCGACTCAGGAGGCAGAGGCAGAAGGCTGCAGGTTCAGGCCGGGGGAACCTGCCTAACTTGGTGAGATGCTGCTGCAAGATCAAAAAATAAAAAAGGGGCTGGGGGGGTGCAGCCCAGTGGTAGAGCACTTGCAATGTGTGAGGCCCTGTGTTCAATTAACAATTAATTAAAGTTAATATGAGAAAAAAGAGGAGGAGGAACAGAAGGGGGAGGAGGAAGAACAGAAGGGGGAGGAGGAAGAAAAGAACACCTGGGTTACATCCCTGTCTTAAAATTAAGACAAAACAAAATAAAACAGAGTACCATCAGTGACTTGAGAAGCAGAGGCATGAAGATCTCAAGCTCAAGACCAAGGCAGCCTGCACAACTTAGACCCTACCTCAAGATAAAATATAAAAAGTGTTCAGCCCCCCAGTGTGTGTGTGTGTGTGTGTGTGTGTATGTGTATCATACATATGATATATATATAATATACGGGGGGGGGGGAGAGAGAGGAGGAGGAGGAGGAGGTCATCATCCTGGTTGCCATTTTCAAGAGCAATTACCTAAGTACATTTATCATAAACTTGATACAGACATGGTGAGCAGAACAGGAGGGACACAGGAGTTCAAATCACAAGATTTAATTAAGTCCCTTTCCTTTTAAATCAGTAAGATACAGTTTGGCATTCACAACCAAGGGCCCCATTATTTTTCTGTTCTCTTTCAAAAATAGCTCCACCTTCAAGATTACACAAATTAGATCACTCTGCAGCAAGATTCCTACTTACAGAGCAGCTCCTAGGAAGTGCAGACAAGCTGTCTGCTGTAGCAAACAAATCGCTTCACAAAAACCAATGATATTTTTGACTCTCGGTTTCAGTGGGTTGGTGACAAAGGATTTGAGCTATAGGTATTTATGGCTTCTTCAATAGATCACCTCTTTTAAAACCATCAAATAAATAAGGATCACAGAGGAGGCAGTACACAGAATAAATATGGCAGCAGAATAATTGGGGATATTGAGAGTCAACTGCTCTAACAGGAGGAGGCAGCCTAAAGCAGTGGTCCCCAACGTTTTTGGCACCAGGGAGGGGTTTCATGGAAGACAATGTTTCTACAGATGGTATGGGGGGGTGGTTTCAGGATGATTCAATTGCATTACATTTATTGTGTAAATACATGTGAAACTTGGTTCCCTTACCCACCTCACCTTCTATCAGGCCTCAGTCTGGGGTCTGCGGACCTCTGTCCTAAAGCATGAAAGAAAGTATCTGGATCCTTAACACAATCAGGTGCCAACCTACTGACTTATTCCATCACCTAGTAAATTCTCAAGGAAATTTCTTTCCAATTAATCACAAATGGCAAAAATAGAAACAAACTCCCTATGGGTTCTGAAGAGTCCTGTTACTTGTTCTCAGAAGGCCACTAAGATAGATGACAGTAATAATGATTTGAATAGAAAACATAAAGCCAGGTGCGGTAGCACAAGACAGAAGCAGGGGGATCGTGAGTTCAAGGCCAGGGGCAGCCAATGTAACTTAGCAAGACCCCGACTCAAAATAAAAAATAAATAATAGGCTTGGGGTGCAGCTCAGTGATGGAGCTCTCGCAAGGAATGTGCGAGGCACTGGGTTCAAACTCCAGGTACCACAAAAAAAAAAAAAAAAAGAAAGAAAAGAAAAAATAGAAAGCACATATGCACATGAAGAAGTTTAATGAAATACTGGCCATTTCCTTGAATTTTCTGCTCTGTCATACCTCAAATCTAATCTGTAAGCCAATGCTTTATGCTTAATATATACCCAGAATCTGACTACTTGCTCATTTTCACAGCTACCATCCTGGCCCAAGCCAACATCAGTTCCTACCTAGATCATCAGCCTCCTCCCAACTGAACCCCCTGCCTCCACCCCTGCCCACTCCTCTAGGCTATTCTGCACACAGAGGCCAGTGGTTCTTTTAAGGTGGAAGTCATCAGTATGCCTCTTCTTGGGCTCAAGGGCCCCAGCAGCTTCCCATCTCGCTCATGGTCAGGGCTAGAGCTTTACAAAGGCCTGTAAAATCTGTTATGCGTAAGATTGCCACGGTGCACACCTACAATCCCAGTCATGCAGGAAGCCGAGGCCAGAAGCAGCCTGACTTCTCAAAACAGAAAAGAAAAAAGGGGCTGGAGGTGCAAGGGCTCAGGATTAGAGCACTTGCCTCGCTTGCAAGAGGCCCTGAGTTCAACTCCTAGTACTGCCAAAGGGAAAAAAAAAATCTGTCTTCTTTTCCTCTCTGATTTTATCTCCCACTTCTCTCTCCCTCACTCATTTCACTTGGCTTCAGCTACACTGGCCTTCTGGATATTCCTAGAAGCTACCAGTACTTCTTATTCCCTCTACCAGGAAGGCACTTCCCATAAAAACCACTTGGCTTGCGTTCGTGTGCTCCACCTGGCTTGCTTATCTTCTCTGAGGTTTTCCTAAACCACACTAGTTTTTTTTCCAACACTCAGGGGATGGGCCCATGGTCTCACACATGCTAAGCAAGTGCTGCATCACTGAGTGGCACTCTCACACAGGCCCTTTTTTATTTTGAGACAGGGTCTCACTAAATTACATAGGCAGCCTCTGGCCTCAAACTCACAATCCTCCTGCCTCAGCCTCCAGGGTTGCTGGATTATCGGTGTGCGCCACAATGCCTGGCTCTGGATTACTTAAACTATAACATTCTCCTCCGGCTGCCCAGTTAATCCTCTGTTCCTACTTTATTTTTCCCATCTGACATACCTTGTCACTTGCTCACTCGTTTGTTTACTCTCTGCTGCCCACTCTAGCCCTAGAAGCTAACGGTTAAGAGTGGAGTTTTTGTTTTCTTCACTGTTCTTGCCTCAGTAGCTACAACAGTGACTGCTACAGAACGTGTGCTTGACAAGTGTCTTTTGATTAAATGAGAGAAGTAGAAGTAGGTAGAGGAAGAGTTACAGAGATATCAAAACCCAGATGGCAGCCAGGCTCGGTGGCGGACGCCTGTAATCCCAGCAACTAGGGAGGCAGAGGCAGGAGGATCACAAGTTCAAGGTCAGAGGCAGCCTGTGTAATTTACAGAGCCCTGTCTCCAAATAAAAAAAATTAAAAATGGGCTGAGGGTACAATTCAGTGGCAGAATGCTTGCAAAGCATGTGTGGGGCCCCGGGTTCAACCCCCAAGTACAGAAAAAACCAAACGAAAAAACAAAAAAAAATCCAGATGGCAAGATAAAACCAAATGAGAAATCAAAATTTAAGCTTAAAGCATTTGGGGCATATGGTTTTAAAGAGATTATTGCTAACTTTCCTCCAGATACTTTATCATAATAGGAGGAAATACCTGAAAGGACAACAGATAGCAATAATCCTAAAGTCATTTTTCTATAAATGTTTTCTTAAATGCATTCCAGTAATATGATGCCTAAGTGAACTGGGACACAGCATTCATTTATCAGAGAGGCTGCCTTAGAACTAGGCCCTTCTGGAACGTAAGTAAATATATCACTTCCTATGTCCTACGCCTCACAAACTAACCTTATATCTCATTTTAGATTTAGGAGACCATCTCCCATTTCCAGCCCAAGTACGCTTCCCCAATTAGACCATCCTCCTCTTCTCCTCCACTGAAGGAAAAGTCAATCAAGCGGATTAATGATTAATGTTTAGAAAGTTATAGGTCTTCTTTGTTGTATATTTTCTTTTTAAAGAAAAGCTAGAGGGAACTCCACCAGTAATAAAAACAAAGTGATTATGAGATTATGCATGTTTAATGAATAAGTCTCCATTAAAGGCAAGGGCATAAACAAATTTATGCACATTTTGGTGGCAGGGAAGAAATATAATTAAGTCCATTAATAGCCACAAAAGTTTTTATGCTCCCAGAGGACCTTGGTTTGCAGAGTTGCAAACTTATTTTCCTCCACAGCAAAAGTGATGCACAGCAGAGATGACAGGATGCTGCAGACTACTTTCCATATATTTTAATCTTAAGATTATTTTATTAAACAATGAGCTTAAGGCATATTGACACTGCTACATTCCATTCACTATCCATGAGCCGAAAGGACCACACAAAAATCCACTTGCAAAGACAACACAAATGATGACTAATACCAATTAGGTCTACCAGAGGATAACTATTACGCCACCACATTCACAGTTTCACTGACATTACCCAAAGATGTGAAGGTAATGACTTACATGGATATAGATGTCCAAACATCTTATATATAGTTTTTTCTCTTCATAACAAGTCTGGGGGCAGGGAGAAACACTCACCTTAAAATGCTTTGCCCAGAGGTAATCAAAACCAATTTTTCTAAGCATAAGGTGTTTTGTTTACTAATCCATAGCACTTCAATCCAAATGCAAATTTGACTTGTATCTTTAAAGGATCTTTAATAGGGTTTTTAACTAAGATTTTAGAAGATTAGACACCTCTGGTAAACTCACAACACTTCTGTTTCTCTGGAGTACAACTTAGACCTGGAGGTAAACAAAACTGTTTCTTCCTTGCCCCCAAAACACCCAGCTTTGAATATCATGTTCTCAGGCTACACTGCCAACTACCTTTAACCTCCTAGTCAGAGCTCATTCACTTTTTCTGTTTTTCTAGTACTGAGGATTAAGCCTAGGGCCTAATACATGCCTAGCAATGCCTCACCACTAAGCTACATCCCTAGCCTTCCTTTTCTTTTTCTTTTTCTTTTTTCTTTTTCAGTTTTTTGAGACAATGTCTCTCAATATATACAGCCCAGGCTGGCCTTGAACTCAATATGTAGCTCAGGTTGGTCCTGAACCCAGCATTCTCCTGCGTCAGCCTCCAACTGCTAGGATTACAGATATGCACCACCACACTCAGCTCCTCATTCTTACCACTGTCAGTTATCTGGTTCTTCATCCTATGGTATATTAGAAGCAACAAAGAACAAAGACTACACTGATAATGACAAGGAAAAAACTCAACTAAAAAAGCAAACACAAATTTTGAAGTAGTTATGTACCATGTACCAGTATACAGTCTTTATTATGCCCTAATGTCCACCAGAGAGATCTTGTTTATTGTGACGATCTGGACTCAAGGAAAAGTTAATCTATATTTTATATATATATATATATATATTTTTTTTTTTTTTTTTCTGGAGGTACTTGGGGGTTGAACCCAGAGCCTTGCACATACTTTACAAGTAACTCTACCACTGGACTGCACCCCCCCAGCCCATTTTTTATTTTTTATCTTGAGACAAAGTCTCACTAAATTATGCAGGCTGCTTCTGGACTCTACCTCGTCATCCTCCTGCCTGTGCCTCCCAAATTGCTGGGATTATAGATGTGATCCACTGTGTCCAGGCTACTTTATACATTCTTAAGAAAGAACCACCAACAACCACCAACAACCAAACGGAGATTTGGTAGAAAAATAAAGTCTTGGTGCTATTAAAGGGGAAAATTAACATTTACACAAAGATCCATATGTTTCAGGAGATGTCATATAAAGGTATTATCAGATTTGTCCTATAAAGAATATAATTTTTTCTACAGTTTGAGACATAAAAAAGAAAACTTCTCAGGTGTGATGGCACATGCCTGTAATCCCAGTAACTCAAGAATCAGAGGCAGGAGGATCATGAGTTTGAGGCCAGAAGTAGCCTTAGTAATTTAGTGAGACCCCCATCTCAATTCAAAAAATAAAAAAAGGCTGAGGTGCAGCTCAGTGATAGATCACTTGCAAAGCATGCATGAGGTCCTGGGTTCAACCCTCCAGTACCAGTACTTTTTTTTAAATTAAAGGAAAACTTAAAAGAGACAAGAGAAAAATACCAACTTCACTTAAATCCTCATTTTCTTAAAAGTTGCTGAGCTCTCACTGACTAGAAAATGTGAGCTGTAAACCGGTTTAGTTGCTCTTCTGGCTGCCAAACCAGAGCTAAAGAAGTCAGCAGGTAGAATAGGGAAGCTGTCAAGTGAAGCTGGCTCAAAACAAAGTTGTGGTTTGTAGGCGGGGCCTGCACCATCTCTTCCGTTCATATAAGTGAGCAGGATGTAGAAACAGGATCCCAAACCAGCCGCTGCTTCAGACTGAAATATTTCACTTTTTGACTTTCTAGTACAATAAGATTAGGGATTAGCAGGATCTGTGCGTAAGGTGAATCCAACCAGGCGTGG
This sequence comes from Pedetes capensis, assembly GCA_007922755.1. Classification (NCBI taxonomy): domain Eukaryota; kingdom Metazoa; phylum Chordata; class Mammalia; order Rodentia; family Pedetidae; genus Pedetes; species Pedetes capensis. The sequence continues at coordinate 71,751 of VMDO01004028.1, read as the reverse complement.
TGGCATACTCCCATAATCCCAGCACTTGGAAGGCAAAAACAGGAGGGTCTTAAGTTCAAGGCCAGCCAGGGCTATATATTGAGACACTGTCTCTAAATTAAATAATTAATTAAGTGATTGATTAATTTTAAAAAAGAATAAAACAAAATCTAAGAGAACCCACGTTCTAGAAAGAAAGCAGGTTTGTTTTAGTTTTCTTGGTAGGGAGGAAGAGACAGAGAAACTGGGTTAGGAAGAAAGACAACAATAGCAGGAGCTAATATTCAAGTGTCTTCCATGTGCCTCACATGGATTTAACATGTTTTAATCTCAGTTAATTTCCATAACTTTGTGAAATTACAAATATTGTGCCCATTTTTCAGATGAAAAAACTAAAAGATTAGAGAGGTTAAATAACTGACCCAAAGTCACTCATGTAAAGGCAGGATTCAAATCCAGACTGACTCCAAAACCCACATTTACAGCCACTGTACTAGTGGCCTCTCCTGACTATAATGGTCACAGGGCGGCATTCTGTAATTCCAGCCGGCAGAGTATGAGGCAGTCAATATTATCTATCAACTATGAGAACCAGACAGGGTTTGGGAGATCCCGTTTATGTAGAGGAAGAGGCTTGGCTGACAGACAAGCACAAGCCATGAGACAACCCCGGCTCTACTCACCTAACCCACACAGCCTTGCAAAAATGGCTTCTCCTCACTGGGCTTTGAAATCCCCTTCAGAGAGAAGAGATTTCAGTGCCTGCCTCTGACGGTTACTGTGGCACACAGAAAACACTAAATTCGTTAAGATTCACGTCAGTATGGCATGAGTTCACATGTCAACCCACTACAGCCTCCCGACCACCCCATCCATCTAGACTAGCTCTTCTCCCAGTTCCCCACCCTACTTCATGGTGACACTACCCACTATCTGGCCATCTACTACAGATCTTATCATCTGATGGCTTATTATCTGTCTCCCTGTGCTGAAATGTGCACTCCAACACAGAATGAACTCTGTCAACCTGTGTGCTGCCCTTTCTCCAGTACCTATGTCAGTACTTGGTACAGAGAAATATACAGTAAATATTTTAAGAATGAACTGTGTATAACAGATATTCATTCAATGAACATGACAAGTAAACAAGCACTGTAGGAAAATCAGCATCATTAACTTGACAAATGTATTTACTGACCACTTATATAGTAACTAAATGAGTAAGTGTATATCAGAAAATGACAAGTAGTTGTAAAGGAACTCTTTCCGTTTTATTTTGTTTTTCTTTTTTTCTTTTTGTGAAGAAACTTGATAAACTGGGCAGGTGAAGGACAGGCTTCCGAGGGGGTAGGTCAGCTGAGACTTGAGTGATAGCCGCGAGCCAGCCACAAATGATCCAGGGAATGAGCACCATAGCTAGAGGGAACAGCAAATGGAAAAGCCCCAAAGCAAGGGTGACCACGCTGAGGCCCAGCTTGCCCAAAAAGCCATTGTGAGCAACAGAGAAAATGACAGAAGAGGAAAGAGTCACAGGAAGGGGCCACATCATAAGGTGTGCCCTAAACCAGGAAAAGGGGTTTTATCCCAAGTGCAGCCGCGTGTGATCCCATTTCACACCTCCAATGTGCACTGGGGGCTGGGATTTAGCTCAGTTGGTAGAGCGCCGCTCTGCAGTCTCTGAGGTCTCGAGTTCGATTTCCAGCACCGCAAAAATGGGAGAAGGACGTGGCAACCCACTCCCAAGACAATCCCAAAACAGTCAGCCATTGAAAACCCTATGAGGGTCGCTATGAATCGGACATGACTCGACGGCACCTAACAACAACAACAACAACGATGGAATGCTATTAAGTGTCTCTTTGCCCACTAGAACGTATACTTCATGAGATCAAGGATTTTGTTTGTGGCACATATCAGCTGTGGTCTTTCAGCATTTGCTTAATGACGGGATGGAAGATCATGCAGGGGGAATGACACGGTCTGATTTTCACTTTTCAAATGTCATACTGAGCACGTATGAAACCTCAAGTTCAACCCCCAGCACCGAGGGGAGGGCGCCACTCTGAACTGCCACGACCTAAAACTTCTGTGGCTACCTCCTCTGACAGACTGGTGTGCCAGAGAACGGGTGGAATGACAGTGGATGTGTGACGTATTTGAGAGATGCCATAAAACAGAAAAAGGAGGGCAACATTGTTCCCTAAACCCATTTGGTGTTTATAAACAAGAAATAGGAAAAGGCTGGGTTTTTGTGTGGAGGGAGCAAATGAATGACTTAAGACTAATAATGCTGAGGACTTAGGTGCTTGATAGTGCTTAGGACTAATGTCCCAAGCCTTTTGTGTGTTCTAAACTACATTAATTTTATTATTTATTTTTTTTTTCTTTAAAGAATGAAAGACTGTCTCACCCATGGAAATAAGAATAAAATGAAACTTAAAGTCAAACACACACCCGCCGTTTCGGAGAAAAAGTGAAAAGTGAAAAGAACTGTACCTATACCTATACCTAAGCACAGTAACCAGCCAGAAACTCCTCAGAGATGCTTAATACACAAACTTCCCCGAAGATGCCACCTGGGGAGATCCTGCTGGCACAAAGGTCCTGAGGGGTGAACTGTCATGGAGAGGAGCTGTGTGTTCTACAGGGACAGGAGCAGATGTAGAAGGAAACAAGTTTAAACTGCTCTCCTTTCACAGTCCCCAAATCCGTATCAGGTCACTAAAAGCCACACTGTGTAAATTACCTGCAGCTCAGTGTCTGAAATGTACGCAGTCTAAAAAACACTTTGGCTAAAATAACCCGTGGCTATTATCTGGTGCAGTTCTGTGTTTACAGAACTAAAAGTTCTGAAAGTACAGAAAGGACCAATGAAAACCTAGTTTGCCTCCGAGATAACAGGATCATTACTCACAAAGAGAAATGGGAAGTACAATATTCAAGTTTCAGAAAAATTAGTGAAACCAGAACTAAACTCAAATATTCTAACCTCTGATGTATATTAAAAATGTCACCATCTCAGCCACGTGCGGTGGCACACGACTGTAACCCCAGCAACTCGGCAGGTGAAGGCAGAAGGATCACAAGTTCCAGGCCAGAGGCAGCCTATGTCACTTTGGGAGATCTTGTCTCAAGATAAAAAATAAAAAAGGGCCTGGGGGTGCAGCTCAGCGGTAGAGCACCTGCAAAGTATGGGTGAGGCCCTGGGTTCAGCCTCTTAGTACCACAAAAAAAAAAAAAAAAGAAGAAGAAGAAAGAAAGAGAAAAAAGCTTTACCTAAAGGAATCTACACAAACATTAAATAAATCAATCTGCCATCAACACTAATCACCTATACCTCATCCACCCATTGCCAAGGAAGGTTATGGTCTGGAACATTCTCCATTTGCCATTTTTGCTATCAATAAAAATGGACAAACATTTCTAGAACCAAGAAAGGAGGTAATGAGTGATGTGAAACTTTAGTCCCCCATTTCCTCATCCATTCAATGGCCATTCTATATTTACTTTTTTTACAGCCTTAATGCAATATAAAATTCATGAAGTTCATCCCTCTCAAGTGTACAATTTAGTAATGCTTAATATACAGTACCCACAGAGTCCGTATATACTTTCTTAAACATTTACCTGCCGGTTTTCTCTATAATACATGTTTACTGTAGAAATTTTAGGAATCACAAAATAACGACAAAAATTCAAGTCACACATACAACCCCACCATCTAAAAACCATTCTGAAATTAATGCTTCCAGTTGGTTCTCAACAGTGACTAAGACTATGAGACACAAATGGTAGGGAGGCATCAGGAAGCATTTTCCTAATGATTAGTGACATTATTTTTTCTTATATTTGTTATCCATTTATATGCCTTTTTTTGAGAAATATCTACCCAGATCATCTGCCCATTTTGTAATCATATTAGTTGATTTTTTGCTGTTGAGTTCCTTACATATTCTGGATATTAATTCCTCATAAGATGAATGTTATTGTTGTTGTTGTTGTTGTTAAGTGCCGTCAAGTCGGTATCCGACTCATAGCGACCCTCATAGAGTTTTCAATGGCAGACTGTTTCAGGATTGCCTTGGGAGTGGATTGCCAGGTCCTTCTCCCATTTCTGCGGTGCTGGGAATTGAACTCGGGACCTCAGAGACTGCAGCGCAGCACTCTACCAACTGAGCTAAATCCCAGCCCCTATAAAATGAATAGTGTGCGAATATTTGCTCAAGAAGCCATAAATATTAATAATAAAAATACTTAGGCAACCTTTTCTCTAAGAAAAAGAAAGAAACAGAAAGAGTAAGGGAGGAAGGAAGGAAGGAAGGGAAGGAGGGAGGAAGGGAAGGAAGAGTGGAAGGAAGGAAGGAAGAAAGGAAGGGAGGAGAAAAGAAAAAATAAAAAAAGAAAGAGAAAGGGAGGGAGGAGGAAAAGAAAGAATGAGAAAAGGGAGAGGGGGAAGAATTGGGCCTGGTACAACTAAAACAAATGAATGTAAGTGTAAGTAGCCACATGTGGTTAATGGCTACTATACTGGACAGCACAGCTTTAAAATGAAGCATCTCATCTTCTTAAGACATAATTCAATGTCCACTGGAATGTTTTAAGGAAGTGTTTTCTAGAAGTTATGTAAGCTAAGCAACAATGTAGCATCATTTATTAGCCTTCTCCATTGAGCATCTCAAGGTAAAGAGGCCCAATGAAGGTCCCATGGGTAGGGACCTGTGACTGAGCCTAAAGCCATACTCCAAGTTTCCAATCGGCTTCCTAACCAGACAATCACCCTGTGACTATAAGCAGGATCCACTCTAGAGGAGGTGCCCACACCTACACCTGGACTCTCTAAAACCTTTGCACTATACTGCTTACTCTTGGGTCTGGGCCTAGAGAAGGAAGGATCCTTCTATGCCAGTCCGGACCTCAACCACCTTGCTCACCTTCGCGCCCTCTGAAAGAAGTTCTAGGCCAACTTCAACTTTGCTTTTCCTCAAGAGCCTGCACACCACTCCGAATGCCATGCTTAAAAAGACTGACCCTTACAAATCATTCCCACAGCTACCCTAGATTCCCAAAGCACTTCCAGAACGCGTCAACACAAAGGCAAGCCGGGCTGACAACACACCTGGCCTGCCTGGATCTACATCAACACCTTTAAGGACCAGCCTCCTAAGGTGAGAAAATGAAAAGACATAGCCCAGACACTGTCGGACCTGCAGCTCCCTCCTGCAAGCACAGACAGTAACAGCAGCAATTCACTGGCTTGGCTGAGAAACTGGAAAACCAGTTTTAAAAGAAATCACATAACCACTAATGTGTCCCAAAGATCTGTAAATCAATACGTGTAAAAGAGACTCTGTGAAAGTCATTCTCTTTCTGACTTAAGGAATCTGAGCTTCCACAGGGACGATGGATAATGTTACTCTGATAGGGAAGATATCATATTACAACACTCACATTGTGAAATTCAAATCTCCTAGGGCACACACATGTTTTTAAGACTTTTAATGATAGGGAGATAAACACTTCCCCAGCTCTCTCTTATTTGATCAGTTACATTTACTTTATATTTATCATTTCAGTACTTGCTCCTATGGCTCTGTAGGTCCTATTTTGTATTTATTTGACCCAGATCTTAGGATGGGTGGTAAGTGAAAGTATTCCCAACCAATGGCTGAAAGGACTAAGACATCAATGACTTTATTCTGAATAGAGTGAGTGATTCTGGATTGCCTAGTGCCGTGTGTGTGTGTGTGTGTGTGTGTGTGTGTGTGTGTGTGTGTGTGTGTTGTTTTCTTGAAACAGGGTCTTGCTATGTAGCCCAGGTGGGCCTCAAACTTGCAGTTCTCCTGTCTCAGCCTCCTGAGTGCTGGGATTACAAACCTACGCCACCATGCCTGGCTTGCTTAGTGCTTTCATGCAAATAACATTTCTGCTGCAGGCCGGTCTTGCCAACTCAGCTGTGCCCACCTCCTTTGGCTCAAATACTTTTATCCTACAGAGTTTAACTTCAGTACCTATTTTTTTTTTAAATGTGGTCTAGGAAGAAATGTGAGTGGTAATTACTGAACTTCCCAAAGTACACATGCAGAGGAGGACATGCAAATGTGCTTTGGGCAGAAGGAAGAGTGTGACATGGTTTGTGAGACACCAGAGCACGTGCTGGCTCCTCATGATCACTTCTGTGCCACTGAGGAAATTTTGTACATTTATAAATTTAATAATTTGTTTGCCTCTCCTATCTACAGCAACTTGAAGAGAAAAAAGAACATCAGAGAAGGGATGGATAATGAGGCTCTGCAACTCTTGCTTTAACATCAAGCAACACGATACCCGTTACCCACAACACCATAGCACTCTCCATACCATACCACAGTAGAGGACAGTGACTTAGTATGGCGGGAAAACATGCCAACCCCTAAAGCTATGACTTTCAGAAAGGAACAAGAGCTGAGATGTCTTCTTATAATGTCTAAAACACAAGTGGATTCACAGTGATTTCCTCAGGGCGTGAGAACAGGGATGGGGCCAGGGCCTTTCCCCATACACATTCCAATTTTCTACATTTACTGACTTTTTAATCATGAACATGGGTTAATCCCTTTTTAAAAACCATGCTGGTAAAAATGGCAATACACAGAATAATTAAGTCATTTTAAAGCCAACTCTAAGTATGCTAGTCACCTCTATAAAAAGTTAAAAATATGCTATGGGTTCTGAGAGAATTTAGATGTTAAAGAAGAGCAGATTCATACCTGAGAAACTACAATGCTCACCTATGTTTAAATGTCCACTAGAGGAACCGGTACTTTTTTTCAAAAGCAAATTATATTTCCACAGGCATCAAGAAAAGAAATGTGACCTTCTTGTCGTTCGACTGTTCAAGTGCCTCTTCTCTGCACTAGGTAAAGACCAACTCCCATGATGTTCTTACGCACACCTAGCCTCAGATCCATCATCATGTTTACATTCCCCCCCCCTTTTTTTTTTAGTACTACAGGGTTGAACCCAGGGCCTCACACAGGCTGGACAAGTGCTCTACAGCTGAGCTGTTTTACTGATAGTCCCTTTTATATTTTTTATTTTGAAACAGCATCTTCCTAAGATTTACAGGCTGCCTCTGGCCTCAAGCTCACAATCCTCTTGCGTCAGCCTCCTGAGCTGCTAGAATTACAGGTATGTGCCACTGTGCCAGACTCGGGTTTGTAGTTCTTAAGTGTCTATCACTCATGTTTATGGCTCAGTGAGGTTACATGAGACAAAAATGTTGGTCCTAGGCTCCGTACAGTGCTGCATGTTGCCAATATGTTCTAAACAACATGAACAACTACCCCCAGGAGACCTCAAATTCACTGGATGACTCAACATGTGGAAGGGCCAACAGCAGACCATTTCTTCCCATGGGGTGTTATTTTCATCCTGATGATAGAACAGCATGGTCCAGGGAACACGACTATTTCACAAAGGGCTAGGAGGCATGAAGGTGATGGCTGGAAAACACAGTCAGAGCAGGACAGCAGATAAGCTCAAAGACTGGTCAGTAAACAAGACACAACTGCATGCACCCGGCATAGGAAAACAAGATGACTTAAGACTCTCGCACCCAGTTCGCATAAAAATTACCCATTTTCAACAGGATGCCTGCCTGTCTCTTGGGCTAATAATTATGTGACTAAGAGATGTAGGGTTAGACCAAAAACTCAACAGCAATCAGTAGTGTTATTTGTACCCCTCTGTGGCAGCTTCCTCCGGGTTGGCTCATGCCTTTTCTTTCTTTCTAATTCATTTATTTATTTAGACACAGTCTCACTCTGTAGCTGAGGCTAACCTGGTACATGCCATGTAGCCCAGGCTGGCATCGAACTCACAGCGATCCTCCTGCCTCAGCCTTCGGAGTGCTGGGATGACAGGCATGCGCCGCCACACCTGGCTGGCTCGTGCCTTTGCAGTCTAACAAGTTAGAAAAGGCAGCTGTCCAAATATCACCAAACGCAGTGATGGATGTGAAGGAAGAAGGGGCACGCACGTTTTACTGACGGTAAAGGGGCACAGGGCTTTATGCTTGGAAGTGGTGGATTAGCATGCCTCAGCAACAGGCTTATACAGAAAGAGAGAGAGGGGCCAAGAGGTACACTATCACACACCAAGCTCTCACTTGAGTTTGGTGTTGTACTAGGACTCTAGCCAAAGCAAACTAAACTAATGTGGCTTCTGATTTTCCTAAAGGAAGGGCAAAGAAAAAAAAGTAAGTGTAAGTCAGTGCATTAAATGCTGAACACAAAGGGCATGAAGAGAAGAGGAGCCAAGCAGAAAACAGTCTAGCATTATCTAGTGAAGTTCCAGGCCTGCCAGTAGCAATTCCACTCCTACATATATAACTACACCCTAAAAAGGCTTTTTCACAAGAGCACGAATCCTGGACAAAAATATTTATGCATTACCGCTCATGTCAACAAACAGGAAATAACACAAATGGTCATCGAGAGGAAAATGATGATACATTCATTCAGAGAATGTAATATCCATTAGTGAAAGTATTTAAAACTAGAGCCACCAAACATTGATAATTGTCACAAGTCTGAGTTTAAGAAGTCACAGAACATATACAGTACAATAGCACTTCTACAAACTTTGAAAACATTCAAAACTAAAAAACATATTGCTGAGAGATGCATATATTTATATCATATAACTATAATTCTGGGCTGGGATTTAGCTCAGTTGGTAGAGTGCTGCGCTGCAGTCTCTGAGGTCCCGTGTTCAATTCCCAGCACCACAAAAATGGGAGAAGGACCTGGCAATCCACTCACAAGGCAATCCCGAAACAGTCTGCCACTGAAAACCCTATGAGGGTCACCATGAGTCAGATACCGACTCGACGGCACCTAACAACAACAACAACAACAACAACAACAATAATTAAAAAGAAAACAAGGGAAATGATAAACACAATTCAGAAGAGTGTTTACCCTTGCAAGGGGGAAGAGGGAAAGTGGTTCAGGAAGGAGCACCCGTGGGCTTCCACTGGAGGAGTAATGCTCTATTTCTCAGGTTGAATGACACATAGAGATATACTTGTCACCTTTTTTCATATCCTATATATGTTTGACATTATGCAAAATAAAGAGAAGAAAAAAGAAAAATAAGTAGAGTTGAGGGTAGAGCCACCCCATACTGCCTGACTGAGACCTGCACATCACCAGCCCACAGCTGGCCTAACAGCGTGAGAAGACAGCCCAAGACTTCAAGGCAAGAGATTCAACTCAGTTTAGAGGTGATAAAAAGAACACCTCCAGGCACTTCTCTGGGCTTACTGGGTGAAACCAGCTCTGCAGGCTGTCTATTCACAGGGTTAGCTATAAGCCACTGCACACTGTCCCCAAAAGAGTTGGAGAAACACTGCCTTGCCAGTAGAGAAACACAAATTATCCCCCCAATCCAGGCATATTTTGCTGATGAAAGGAAAGTACCCAGATGGTTCCAAGAGACAGAGAAATGGACTGAATTTAGGAACAAGGCAGTCATTTTGTAGAGCCTTGCGTGGCTGCGGACTCTGGTTAGTTTGTAGAGGGGAGGAGGAGAAGAAAATTACACTCGAAGACACACTCAACAGGGCCCCAAAACTAAAGGCACAGAGCCCCAGCTGAATGTGTGTGATCTGAAGCACAGATGAACATGTGTCCGAAGCCCCAAGGATTACAAACCCGAGCTTTACTGAACTGCAAGAGATGACAACCGGGTTTGGCACATGCTGAGTACCCAGGAACATATTAGTATCAAAAGTCATCTCTACCACATCTCTGTAACATATGTACAGCCCACGGGGGCGGCGAGGCAGGAAAAAAAGAGCGACTTGGTGGGGAAACTGTCAGGAAGGCCGGATTCGGTCAGACCCAGGGAGGGAAGGCCCTGGGCTGAGTCCAGAAGGCCCAGCTCCTTCGAGGAGGGGAAGAGGGTGGTCCCGGCCCGGGCAGAAGGTGGGGCTGCCGGGAGAGGGCGGGTCCCCGCAGCTACAGTCCTCCGAGGCCAGGCTGGAGCCAGGCCGGACCGAGACAGCGGCGGGTGGGGGGGAGAAGAAGGGGTACGCATCCCTGGGCGATGGGACGCGGTGGGACGGGGCCCCCGGGGCCTGCCCCCGAGCCGGCCCTGCGGGCGGCGCTCACCTGGGCACGCAGCTGGCCGAGCTCCGGTCCACCTCCCAGGTGGCGTACAGATTCATCTGCACGGGGGCGGGGGTGCGGCCGGGCCCCGGGCCGCCGGGAGGAGCGGAGCCCGAGGCCACCGCGACGGCCATGGAGGTGGAGGTGGACGAGGACGAGGAGGAGGCAGCCGCCGCCGAGGTGGACGACGAGGACGAGGTCGCCTGGGCCAGCTTGGGGGGCGTCGGCTGCGGCGGCGGCGGCTGCTGCTGCGGCGGCTGCTGTTGCGGGGACTGGGCGACCCCAGAGCCCCGCTGGCCGCTGCCGCCCCCAGCGCCTCCGGGACCACCGCCCGCGCCTCCGCGCTCCGCCATGGTCCGGCCGGGGGTCCGGCGGCGCGGGGCTTACGCGGGCCGCGGCGACGCCGGGCGGCTCTCGGGCGTCCCCCGCGTCGGCGGCGGCGGCGGCGGGAGCTCGGCGCGTCTCCTCGGCCGGCCCGGCGGAGCGCGAGCCGCCAGCGAGTCTGCACGCACGCGCGGGGCCTCGCGGCGCGCGGTCCTCGCGCTCGCCCGCCGCTGCCTGTGGCGGCCCGCGCGGCCGACCGGGTGGGCGTGCCCGGGGAGGGCGGGGAGCGCGGCGCGCGGCCACACCCAGCCGGGCGCTGGGGGCGGGGTCGGGCTCGCGCGCGCCCGCGGGCCGTGGGTTGGAGGGGCGGCGGCGGCCCGCCCTGCAGTCGCTGGCGCCAGCGGCTGCCCGCCCCCCTTCTCTCCTTCCCAGCTCCCCGCGGGCGGAAACCCCGCTTTTCCGGGGCGCGGCCCCGACCGGGCGCGAGAGCTACCGCGGGAGCGCGCTTGGCCTCGGGGTCTGCAGAAAGGAGCGGGTCTGCCGCGCACACCGCGTTTCGTGGGAGCCTGTGGCCCAACGCCCCAAGGCCCGCGGGCTTTTCCGTCCAGACTAGCTGAGGGGGTGGCCGGTCACTACCACCAACACCCCGAGGCTAGGCAGGGCTGAGTTCCCGAGCTAAGCCAGAGGCCTGTCCCCGCCAACCTTTCTCCTTTTTCTATCCGGCTTCCCTCTCCCATGCCTTCATTACAAAAGCCCAGAGTGCCTAGGTGTTTTCTGCTTCTAAAATCCTGTTCCTGCCAAGGCCTAGCTCGGCTGCCACGTCCTCACTCCCCCGTCCAGAAACCATCTTGAAGCCTTCTGCACTCGGGCACCTACAGCCCACACCTGACTGCTCCCCAGTGCTCTCAGCAAATGCCCTGGGGTCCAGTGATCCAGTAGAGTCCGGCTTGTCAGGGAGACTTCGCAGAACCAGAATGTGGAAGAAAGCAAGCCCTGACCCTCCACGCACCCCACACCCTAGCACTGGTGTTGCTTGAATCCAGGGGCTAGCAGGGACTCAGTTTAGATTTTGAGATATGCTCTCTCACAGGTAAGGACTTGGCCTTTCTGCCTCAAGGCCAATTAGGAATGCCTGACCTGGCCTACTTCCCGAGCCCACTGTTACGTCCCCAGCCCAGCCAGGGAGCTAAGCTGGCTATTTTTATTCCCTGAGGACAAAGTAGTAAGGTCAAACCAGACCTCGAGGTACTTCCCCCAGAGCCTTTCTACACAGGGGGTTGGTGGTTGTTGGGAGTGGGGATGGTCAATCATCCACAGTTTCAGCAGGGCTTTGGCTTCTCTGTGGCTCAACTGCAACATCTGGTCCAAGTACCTGCCCTTGGTCACTGGGGCAACGGAGTGGGTGTAAGGAGCTGCTATTTTAGTGCTTTTGCAGAAGTGGCTAAAAAGAGATAAGGAGGTTCGAGAGTGTTATATAGTCATGTCTTTCCTTGGGAAACAGCTTTATTTACAAAACAGGTCTAAAATAAGAACATGAAACAGCAAGCCCTAGGAAGCTCAGGGAAGCTGGCTCTTGGGGACGCAACATGTGAAGCCCCGCATCCAGACAAAGGGCTTAAAGGAGGGCCGTGAGGAGGATCTAAAATTTGAATTCCTTGTATTTCTTGCTGCCCCCACGACTGTCCTGGGGCTGAGCTTTTCGTTTCTTTTGCTACAGGAGAAAGAGAAACAGGTTATCCCAGGTTAAACAACCCTAACCCACCACGCAAGGAAACAAGGCAGGGCACCCTGACACAGAAGTTGTGGAAAAAGCACTGAATCTGGATACTTTCCCCACCTCCCTCTCAGACTTGCACAAGCTCCTTTCCCTCCCTGTGCCCTAGTGTCATCGTCCTTGAGGACGGCAGCCAAGCAGAGGATTTCTATGGTTTCCAACTTTAAGGACACTAGAGCATCAGGCGCCGAGTCCAGCCTCACTCTCACCACTAGACAGTGCAGCTTCCCTAGAAAAGGCAGACCCTACTCCTGGGTTCTCCCTCCCAGGTTCCCAGGGAGCTCCCACCTTCTGTTTGGCGGCATGCTCAGCCACCATGTCACTGAAGTCTTCCTTCTCCACTTGTGCCTGCTGCTCCCGCACGTGCTCCTCATACTTCTGGGTCATGGCCATGGGGTCCAGTTCCAACTCCTCTGGTGCCAGGGCCACTTCCACACCTTGTAGCTCTGGGGCTGGGCCCTTCCGGCTCATGACCTGGAAGAGAGATAAGAGCCTTGTCATCTCCAAAGAATCTCAGGAGCACTAGCTCCAGCCCTGTCCCCAGCCTCCCAAAGCGTGGTCCTCTAACTGCTCACCGTGGACATGTCATAAATGTGGGTCGATCCCATCATGGCTCCCCCAACCGTGGCTGTTCTCTTCTCTGGCAGCACAGTGAACAGCTGAGGTGTCTCACTTCTGCAAAGGACAATGGGGTTAAGCCCCAAAAGAGACAAAAAGTTAAGCCCAAAGAGACAAAAGGGCGTCCAAAGGCAAAGCAAAAGAAATACAGGTGGCACCTCCACCTAGATCCTTAGAGAGACTCCAAGACACGTGGGGGTGTAGCCTCTACCATTCACGGAGGCCCTGGGGAGAGAGCTGCATCAGGGGAGTGGCAGGAAGCACAAGGCTGGTTCCAGGGGATACAAGGTGGAAGGGGTTCAGAGACTGAGCTATGAGGGCCTCTGAACCAAGTTAGGGGATCAGAGACCAGGACTCCCACATACAAAAAAAGATTAAAGGTCAAAGAGGCGAAATGCTTTCTGGAGAACTTTGATGCAGAGAAGCTGGCGAGAGGATAGGCAACAGCAGATCTTGCCCGGAGTGGTGCCTAAAGTTCTAATGTCATAACTCACAGCCTTCCCTACTGATTTCAAGGATTATACCGAGAAGACGATAAACTCTAGCACTATCATCCTACCATGGGTCCCCAGTCCCCAGCCTGCAGGCCTGTATCAAGCCCTGGCCTGTTACAAATGGGACTGCACAGCAGGAGGTGTGCAGTAGGCAAACAAAACTTCATCTGTATTTACAGCCACTCCCAGTCACTTGAATCATCCCAAAACCAGCCCTCTCCCCCAAATCCTTAGAGAAGTTGTCTTCCACGAAACCACTCCAAAAGGCTGGGGACCATTGCCCTAGACCATGTCTTTGTCTCCTTCTCTCCCCCTGGCCTTAGAACAGAACTCAGATCCTGCCGCTCCCTGGCTTTAAATGCTGCAAGGCTCCTGATCATCATCTGAATGAATCCAAACTCCTTACCATGACCTAAGGGGTTCACACTCGGTTCCTTTATGCAATCCCTCCTCAAACTTGAGACTTCTGCTTCTTCACAAGAAGGAGAGATCAGATTTACCCTTCTGCCTGACATGACCAAAAAAATGGGCAAAATATATGAAAACATGGTTTTCAAGACACTAGATACAAGGCAAAGAAGGACAGTGATTCCTGCAAGACAGGAGGAAAATGAGGTAAGCCTCCCAACTGCCCCAGCATATTACACTCAGAGTTTCTAGGCCACAGAACCAGGGGAGACCCACGTAGAGCTGAGAGGGCTCCATGAGTTGAGAGGATGAAGCTGAAAGTCCAGAAGGCCAAGGCGGCCAGAGTTCCCAAGACAGGCAGATTTGAGACCTGGACAGGGTCCTCCTCAGGTATTCAGTGGAGTAATGAGGAACATATACATCAAAGACACTACCAAGCCAGAGAAGGAACCACCCAGAAGGATTAGTGGAAACCCTAGCTGCTGTTCGCTCAGGATGGGGACTGGTGCCGATTCCCCCCTGCCAGATGGGAAACCTCCAGATTCAAAGGGCTTTGGGGAGAGTATATAGACTCTTCTGGTTTTTGCCTCCTGGTGAGTAGGACTAAACACTGCTTCAGCCCTGCTAAGAAACTCAAAAAGCAAGGCCTCAAAGGATCAAACTGTTTCCAAATAACTGTATCCCTGATCAAAGCTGAAGACGTATGTTGTTGTTAGGTGCTGTCAAGTCATGTCCAACTCATAGTGACCCACATAGGGTTTTCAATGGCAGATTGTTTTGGGATTGCCTTGGGAGTGGGTTGCCACGTCCTTCTCCCATTTTTGCGGTGCCGGGAATCGAAGTTGGGACCTCAGAGCCTGCAAAGCAGTGCTCTACCAACTGAGCTAAATCCCAGCCCCGAAGATGTATAGGAATATAAAAATATCCTGGGGTAGGTGCTGGCCCACACCTGTAATCCTAGCACTTGGCAAGTGGAGGCAGGAGGATGGAGAGTTTGAGGCCTGCCTGGGCTACATAGTGAGAGCCTGTCCAAGGAAGGAAGGAAGGAAGAGGACGAGGAAGGGAGAGAGGGAAAGGAGAGGAAGGAAAGAAGGAAGGGAGGGAGGGAGGCAGGACAGAAGAAAGAGAAAGAGAAATTAATTAATGAGCTACCAGGCATGCAGAGCATGAAAATACAACAAATAAGAAGAATATGAATAAACAGAAATCAACCCAGAACTGGCACAGATGTCAGAATTACCAGGCAAATACATTAAAATGTCAAGGATAACTGCCATTCACATGTTCAAAAAGTTAAATAAGAGACAATATATAATATACTCAAATTTCTAGAGATGAAAACTATATTGGATTAATATCAGAATAGAATTTTCAGGAAAAAATGAGCAAATATGAAGAAAGAGCAATGGAAACTTTCCACAATGAAAGAGAAAAGAGAAATGTCTTTAAAAATGAAGAAAGTCCCAGTGAGGTGGAACACTTCAAGAGACCCAAGAAATGTATAACTGGAGTTCTTAAAGGAAAGGAGAAAGAAGGCAACAGGAGAAATATCTGGAGAAATTATAGCCAAAAATCTTCCAAAGTTAATAAAAGCTATAAACCCACATATCCAAGAAGCTCTAGACATACCCAAAGAAGCATGAAGGAACCACACCCAGATACATCATAGTCACATTGTTCAGAACCAGAGATAAAGAGAAAATCTGAAAAGCAGCCAGAGAAAAAGGATACATTACATACAAAAGAATAAAGATGAGAGCTGATTTCTCATCAGAAACAATGCAAGAAAGAAAACACTGGAGCAACATCTTTGAAATACAAAAGACAAAAACGCATCAGCCTAGAACCCTATACATAACAAAAATCATTCAAAAACAAAGGCCAAATAAAAGAACCTTCTAAAACTACAAAAGCTAAAAGCATTCGTGATCAGCAGACCCACACAAGAAATGTTAAAGGAAGCCCCTCAAGCAGAAGGAAAACTGTACCAGAGAGAAACCTAGATACAGCCAGGCACAGTGGCACATGCCTGTAATCCCAGCGGCCTGGGAGGTAGAATATAGAAAGTTCAAGGCCAAAGGCAGCTTGCTTAACTTAGCAAGACCCTGTCTCAAGATAAAAAATAAAATGGAGCTGGGGGTACAGCTCAGTGGTTCAGTGGTAGAACACTTGCAAAGTATATGCCAAGTCCTAGATTTAATCCTCTTGCACCTCGCATGAGCACACAAGCATGCGCGCGCATACACACACACACACACACACACACACACACGCACACACACACGAAAAAGGAAAGAGAAAAAAATCTACATAGACACAAAGAATTGAAAGAACACTGAAAATGATAACTACATTGGGGTTCATATATGACTCTTTTTGTTTTGGTTTGATTTTGGTTTGGGTTTTTTTTGGTTGTTGTTTGAGACAGGGTCTCGCTATGTAGCCTAGACTGAAGCCAAATTTGTGATCCTCCTGCCTCAGCATCCTGAGTGCTGGAATCACATACCGGTGCCACTGCAGCAGGCTGATTCTTATTTAAATCTCTCTAGATAATTGGCTACTTAAGCAAAAATAATAACCATATCAAGATCAAAACAAGTAAATAAACAACAAACCAACCAACCATATAGTGTAATGCAGCCACACAGCATATATAAAGTAAAACAACCACAGTAATATAAAGGATGGGAAGAAATGAGGTATGTTGTAAGGTTCTTAATACTACTGAAACGATATAATACCACTTGAAGGTAGATTGTGATAAAGATGGATATGATAAACCCGAAGGCAACCACTAAAATAACAAAGCTAAGCATGGTTGTACACACTTGTAATCCCAGTGACTTGGGAGGCTAAGGCAGGAGGATTATGACTTCAAGGCCATAGGTAGCTGGTATAATTTAGCGAGACCCTATCTCAAGATAAACAGCAAAAAAGTGGACGGGGGTGCAGCCCAATGGTAGAATGCAAGCGAAGTGTGTGTAAGGCCCTGGGTTCAACACCTAAGTACCACTTAAATAAACAAAATTAAATTAAATTAAACAAGGCCAGGTGTGGTGGCACACAACAGTTTGGGAGGTAGAGGCAAGAAGATCATAAATTGGAGGCCAGAGGCAGCCTGCATAAATTAACAAGACCTTAACTCAAAATAAAAAATTAAAAATGGGGTGGGGGCTGCAGCCCAGTGGTAGAATACTTGCAAAGTATGTGTGAGGCCGTGAGTTCAACCCCAAGTACTGCCTAAATAAATAAATAAATAAATAAATTTAAAATAACAAAGATACTTAATAAGCCAAAAGGAGATAATATAGAATCACATAAGAAATGTTCAATTAATCCAAATAGTAGTAGGAAAAAACAAAAAAAAGGGAACAAAGAACAGAATGGACAAAGAGGTAATTTCATTATAAAGGAGTCAATTCACAAAGACTTAACCATCTTCCATGTCTTTGTACCTAAAACTAGAGCTGCAGCCAGGCACATTGGCTCACCCTGTAATCCCAACAACTCGGGAGGCAGAGGCAGGAGGATCACAAGTTTGAGGCCAGAGGCAGCCTGCATAACTCAGTTGAGACTCTGTCTCAAGATAAAGAATTTAAAACAATTTAAAAATGGACTGGGAGGTGTAGCTCAGTGGTAGGGCCCTTGCAAAGCATGTGTGAGGCATTGGGTTCAACCTCCAAGCACTGCAAAAAATAAATAAAATAAAATAAGAACTGCAAAATCTATGACTATGCAGAGCATGTCTCAGGGCCTTTGCACTTGCTTCTCCATACTGTTCCTTCTGACTACAGACCATCCTGTGGCTGCGCTGGCTCGTTCCTAACATTCAGGGCTAGTTTAAATACCACCTATTCAAGAAGGCCTTCCAAAGGCCTCCCCATCACACACATCCTCTATATCCCACTGTTCAGTGTCCTTATCCACACCTGAAACCATCTTGTTCTGATTATCTGTTTACCTCAACTGTCTTTCGTGGCTGACCTCCTACCGGCACACCATTGTTGTTTAATAATTATTAAGAAAAAAAAAGAAAGAAAGAAACAAAAGTCAGCCCTAGAGGCCAACGGGAAGTGAAAGCCCTCCCCTTATCGTCTGCCTGTTTCACTCACCCATCCATTGCCTCCTCAATCTTCTTCTTCCTCAGCTCAATGAGTTCAGGGGTCTCCATTCCAGCTGGCACTGATGAGAATCCTCCAGGAGTGATGAGGCCACTGTGAAGAGAGGAATAAGCTCCGGAGTAGAGAGAAGACCCTCAAAGACAGGTCGCTTCAGGGTGGCACACTCCAACTATTTCCCCACCTGTCTGCAGGTGTAATAAAGCCTGTCTCATCTGGTTTGTCTTCATCACTCTCCTCCTCTTCCTCTTCTTCTGAGGACTCTTCATCAGAAGGTTCCAGTTCTCCCCAAGGGGTCCGATCAATCTCCTCTTCTTCAGTTTTGGTCTGAAAGAGACCACTCATTCATTCAACCAGTACTTACTAAGTATCCATTCTGTGCCAAGTTGTTGCAAAGAAATAAAAGAGTAAACAGAGAACAACAATTTCTACCTGCAAAGAGCTCATATTCTAAAGGGAAGCTGCATTTTATCTAAGGAAAATGCATGCCCCCTTTGAGACAGAAACTTCAGGATGCCCATCTCCTTGACAAGGAACTATAGACCAGCTGTCTCTACCTTCGTGGCATTAGGTAAAACCAAGCTGGCCAGACCATGGTCCATACCTGAAATTCAGCAGCATTGGTTCCAAACACATCCCCGTAGAGCGGTTTCCCAGTCTCATCGACTGGGGGTTTGCCCCAGCCACCAGCATGGTACCCAAAGGAACAGCTCTGTGGACAGAGAGCATGAATGAGTTCTACTCTTGAGCTCCAGAGAACACTGAAGCTCTAGAAAAAAGGCACACTTCAAAGGACAGAACTCACACTTGGGAACTCTGGAAATTATGACTGCAGAATGGAATTAAATGTTACAAAGCATTAGAAAGCAAAATAAATAAGCACTAAAACTCTAGAGGCAACAGGATGGGGGAGACAGAAGGCAGAAAGTATGTTAACAACTTCATCTTTCAGGACAGAGTCTGTTGCCTAAAACCAAAACAAGTACTTTAACAACCAGGTCCCCAATTTCTTCCAGATTTTTCCTAATTTTGGGAAGCTGGTTGGTTAGCATCTATCTCAATGGACAGAAATTTTCATCTCGAGTTTTTAACAATACTATCTTTTCACTGTAATGACTCTGTTGTCTGTTTTAAAGTAGTAAGTTTTATGTCATTCTTGAGATAAATTATTTCTGTCTCTCCAGGTATATTTCAGGGAACTCCTGGAAACACATTTACCAAATCTTATTAAATTTGGTTATTTTTGAGTGGTAAAACTGTGGGAGATTTGTTTTCATCTTTATCAATTTTAACTGAGCATTTTATGATGAGTATTTCAGTTTTTTTTAAAAGCAAACACTATTACTTTCTTTTTTTCCAAGCAGGGCAGAATTAGAAAAGAAATAAATCATAAATCATCCTCTAGCTAAGGAGGAAAGGCAGCCAAGGCTGGTGGCTCACGCCTGTAATCCCAGCAACTTGGGACGTAGAGGCAGGAGGATAGCAAGTTCCAGACCAGAGGCAGTCTGTGCAATTTAGGGAGAACCTATCTCAAAAAGTAAAAAGATGGGCTGGAGGTGCAGCTCAGTGATACAGCACTTGCAAAGCATGCAAGCACAAGGCCCTAGGTTCAACCCCCAGTACCACAAAAAAAAAAAAAAAAAAAAAGAAGCAGAGGGAGCCAAGAATGAAAGAGAGCACACAATACTCACCTCAGGGATGGGTGAGTTCAGCCCAGGGATTTTCAGGTTGGGGTACGATGGGGGTGGTCCATATCGCTGCATGGCAATCAGCCATGGGGGAGGGACCTTGTGGGCATTCTGCAGGAAAAAGAGAACAGGATATTACCCGCCTAACCCTACCCTGCCTCTCCCTTCTGCCCCAGTTCCCACCTCCTTCCAAACTTCCCCAGCCATCTAAACACTCACTGGTCCTACTGGCATCCCCAAGGAAATCCTCAGCTCATCAGACAGATCTCCCGGCTTCTTCTCCTTCAGTCGCGTCTCAAACTCCTTCCCCTGGGGAAAAAGCACAACATACTGTATGGGGGATGCCAGGCATCCTGAGAAGGGAGAAGAGCTGTCCTAATCCACATCAGATACAAAATCCCGTGAGGCCTGCCTGGCGGCCACTCAGTCTACCTACAGTAGGGAATAGAATAAGGCCAGCCTCAGTGCTGCCACTAAGCTACAGTGGGAACAGAGCTGAATGCAGGACTTGCTTTCTCAGGTCTGACAGGCTCATCACCAACACCCTTTCACCTCGAACATCCCCATGATATCATGGCAACTAATATTTCAAGGATCAGAAAAAAAATAAAACTTTTCTCCCACTCTCAATATTTAACATTTCTGAAAAGCACGCACCTCCTGGCCACTTTGCTCCCCAACCACACCACACAAACTATTATTACTTCAAACACATGGTCTACATCTCTCCTCCAAAAAAGGACCTAATTTCAAAATTTCAGATTCTATCTCCTCCAAGGAGAGTGAATGGGAAATTCTAAGGGTAGGTGCCACTGAACCAGCTTTGAAAGCCCTTCTAACCACAGTCACGACCCAGTCTAGCCTTCCCTATCCCCTCTCCAGAACCTCATAGTATAGGTCTCCATGAATGGTCAACTTTGGCTTGGTCTGCCACTTGAAGAAGGCGTCGTGCAGTTTCTGGTAGTCAATGTCAATCTTTCCCATCTTGGGCCGAACCTTCTCTCGCATTTTTGACTTCATGGTCTTCTGTTCTTCCTATGGAAAATGGCAGTAGACACACGTTAATAGGTATTCACCAATTTCAACTTTTAGTAGAGAATGTACCTCCTCACTCAAGAGATCAGGGGGAGTCTCATTTATCTCACTCTGAAAGTCATTAAAACCCATCTTGCTCAAATCCTTCAAAATTATATAACGTAATGAGCTGGAGGTATAGACGGGTGGTAGAGCACGTGCTTATTAGTACGCAGGAGGCCCTGGGCTCAATCCCCAGCAACAAAAAAATAAAACGCCATCGTTCATACTGAAAAACATAGATTTAGTATACAAAATCAGTGTTAGCTCTGTATGGCAGTAACTACATTTTAAACCACTTTATCAAGAGGCAGCCGTCAACTGTAATCCCAGCGACTGGGGAGGCTGAGGCAAATAGGATTGCAAGTGTGAGGCCAGAAGCAGCCTGCCTAACTTAGTGAGACCCTGTGTCAAAATAAGGAAAAAGAGAGATGGAGTTTATTAGCTGCCTCTGGAGAGGACTGGGTGACGAGAGGCTAACGGGAAGAGAGTTCTCACTGTGTACTTTTCTACTTCCTGAATGTTTGCACCACAGGCAACTAGTGCTTATTTAAAGTATTTCATTAAAACCTTTAATTTAGGCCAGACATGGTGGTGCATGTCTATAATCCCAGCAATTAGAGGCAGCGGCAGGAAGTTCCCAAGGTCAAGACCAGTGGCAGCCTGCGTAACTTAGCAAGACCCTGTTGTTGTTGTTGTTAGGTGCCGTCGAGTCGGTATCCGACTCATAGCGACCCTCTGTACAACAGGGGAAACACTATTGTCAGTGCTTCTCTGCTGTGCATAGGGTTTTCAATGGCAGATTGATTTTGGGGAGGGAGTTGCCAGGTCCTTCTCCCAAGCCTGCAGCACCTGGTGTTCCCAGGCGGTCTCCCATCCAGGTACTAACCAGGCCCGGCCCTGCTTAGCTTCCGAGATCTGCCGGGATGGGATTCCACAGGGCTATGGCTGCAGGCCTAGCAAGACCCTGACTCAACATTAAAAAATTAAAATGAGACAAGGGGTACAGCGCAGTGATAGAGCATTTGCAAAGTACTTGCGAGATCCTGGGTTCAACCCCCCAGTACTACCAAAAATAAAACAAAACAAAAAAACCCTTTGACATAAGGAGTTACACAACCACCCTAAGTCTCTAGCACCAGTCCCTCTGGGAAAGGAGGCCCCAGGTGAGTGGGCCAAGCAGAGGTACAGGGGACAGACGGAGGAGGAGGAAAGCAGCTGCTCAGACCCAGAGGACTCAGCAGGAGAGATGCTCTGAACCCAGAGTTGAGCTCTGCCTTTCCTACGGCCTTCCTTCCCGCTTCCCATCAGGTGTCCCATACACTGCTGACTTCTACACTGGAAAGTGGATAATTAGACTAGTAACAAGTAGGTAGGTTTGAAGAAGCTGAGTTTGGTCCTGAAACAGACTGCTGGGAAGGGTGCAGGTGGGCAAGTGACGGCCTATGCCCCAGCCAGGCCTTACCTTCTCCTGGAGGGCCTCCCGCATCTCCTGGATGCCTGTGCGTTTGATGAAGTCTGGCAGCTCAAAGGGGGGCTTCTCAATGCCCCGCTTGCCCTGTAGGTACTTGCGCTTAAAACACCAGTGGCGTGGCACAGGCACAGAGTTCCGGGTGGCCTTGAGGTGGACCAAGAGCTTAGGGTCCTGTGCTGTCACATCATGCATCTCCACGACATCAGGCCGAGCCACCAACTAGAAAACACACAGCAACATGTCCCTAAAAGCTCCACCTCTCAGATCGACAGGTCTCCTCTCTCTTCCTCAAAGGACCTATATCCAGCTGGGGCAGTACTATATGCCTGTAATCCAAGCACTTGGGAGGCAGAGGCAGGAGGATGGAGAGTTTGAGGTCAGCCTAGGCTACAAACAAGTTGAAGGCCGCATGGACTACATACTTAAGACCTTGCCTCAAAAAAAAAAAAAAAAAAAGTGGATGCCCACATGCGTTCTAATACATGGACTTAATAAACTCTAACTTTGTTTCACTCAAATAAAAAAAAAAAAAAAAAGGAGGACACATTTCCAAATCACCCAGCCTTCCAAGCCTTCTCTAAATGTCTGAAGTCATCCTTGCAGGACCTTCCAAGCAAACCCCTCTGTGGGGCTGGTGGCACCTTGTGCCATCTGGCAGCCAGGCTCCAAGGCCTGCCCAGTGCTCCCGGGTCTCACCTGTTTGAGTTCCGCCACAGTAAAGCGATTCATTCGGCGCAACTTCTTCTTAGACAGCTTGGGAGCTTCTGGCTTCTTCTCCTAGGTCAGAACCATCGCCTGTTAGCTGGGACTTGTAGGGGGAAATCCAATTGCCCAGCCCACCCTAAGACCTAGGCCACAAAAGCCCTGGGAAACTTCACCGTGGTGTCTCAAAGGAGGCACCTCAGCCACCCACATCCCTACTTGCAGCCATGACAAGGTGGCCTGACCTGTTCATCATCGCTGCTGTCATCATCACTGTCCTTGTGCTCCTCCTCAAAGCCCTTCTTCTTGGGGACCGCAGAGTTCTCCATTTTATCAAGCTTCTCTGGCTCCTTCTCCTTCTCTTTCTTCACGTCATCAGTGAGCTGAAGAGGCAGACCATGTAGAAACCCCAGCCCTCCGAACTCCCGCCCCAGGCCACAGCCCTCACTGAAGCGATGCCCACTCAGCCCATCCTGCTGCTTCCCTGGGAGTTTGGCCCCCCAGAGCCCGCCAGACCTGCTACCTTGAAAGCCTCAAAAATCCTCTTGAAGAAGATGAAGTTGGGCTCATAGATTTCAGGTTCTTCAGTCACATACTCAATCTCGACGTCAGCAGTCGGGGAGTCAGAACCTCGGGACCGGGTTGAGTCTTTCTCTCGGTCTCCAGAGCTCTCTGAAGACGCTGCCCGCGCCCTCTGGGGCTTTTTCTTCTTCTTTCTGTTCCTACGCTTCCGGTTTTTCTGTCAAGATAAGGAAGACCACCCTGGTCAGAGAATCGAAGCTCCCTGTCTGCCCCTATCCCCTAACAACAGTTAAAGGAAGTTGACTCATGAGACATCTGCTGAGAAGCCTTGAAGGCGGACTCCAAAGTTCTTCCTCTTTCAAGCTGTGTGCCTTTGGCTGAGTTACTGCACCTCTCAGAAGCTCAGCCTTTTCAGCTTAAAATGCTGTTGTGCACAGTACTCAGAAGTTAAAGGGATTTATGGAAGTTACATGAAAAATATCTGCAAGATGCTTAGCACAGGAATTGGCACAAAACAGCAGTTACTAGTTGGGCACTGAGGGGCAGACCTGTGATCCCAGCTACTTAGAAGGCTGAAGCAAGACAATCCTAAATTCAAGGTCAAACGCATCTGACTCTGCAAGACCCTACCTCAAAATAAAATAAAATAAATAAATAAAAAGCTAGGAATGGAGCCGGGAGCGGTGGCACATGCCTGTAATCCCACCCCTCGGGAGGCGGAGGCAGGAGGATTCCAAGTTCAACACCAGAGGCAGTCTGCATAACTTAGCAAGACCCTGTCTCAAAAAGCAAAAAAATGGGCTGAGGGTGCAGCTCAGTGGTCCAGCACTTGCAGAGCATGCAAGCAAGTGCAAGGCCTTGGGTTCAACCCCCAGTACCATTAAAAAAAAAAAAAAAAAAAACCCAGGGATGGATGATGTAGCTCAGTGATGGAACATTTGCCCAGCATGAGTGAGGCTCTGGGTTCAACCCCACCCCCATAACTGAGGGTGGGGGGTACCTGGCAGCTACTTCCTGAACACGTACAATGAGTAACTTTAGTCCCCAAGCCATCCTCTGACACTCCTTCCAGATCAGCTCCATCACATACCTCTTTTTTGGATATGGACACTGTGTCCTCCTCAGTCTCTGATGCTGACTGGCCCAGGGATGAGCGAGTATCTGTTTCCATTTCCTCTTCCTCTGCCAGGGAGCAAGATAGCAATCAGGTCTCCTCATATGCCCCTGCTCGGCTCACAGAAACTTCCCAGTCACTTTTCTTTGCAAAGAGCCAACCACCTTCTATTCCCTTCTCAGGGACGGAACAAAGGAATAAGGGTGCAGCCTCAGCCTCTCTAATCCTGGGTCTGCAGCTTCAGACATACACTCACCCTGCTGAGAGTTCATCTCTTCCTGGCGACTCTCCTTTAGCTGCAGGATCTTTTCCAAAGCCTGGGGGATCTTGGGGCCCACAGACGGATCATCCATCTGCCAGAGACAACCCAGTCAGAGAGGCTGAATCACAGTGCCTTTCCCTCCTCTACTAGAAGGCTGTAGGGGGGTGATGTACACAGCTGATAGTGCACAACACCAATGGGCCTCAGTGAGGTTTGGTATCTCTCAGAAGGAACCCACGTCTCTCTGCCCTACCCTACTAAGTACGGCTCCCCTCTCCCCCCAAGATTCTAAATCCTTCTCATTCTTCTCAGACTCGTTCTCTAAAATCCTGAAATAGTCCCCTTCCAAAACACCATTCTCCCGTCCCAAGGAAATCATCAGTCTTACCTCTCTATTCTCATCTCCAGGGGGTGGCGGGGGACCACGAGGCCGGGGAACAGGGGCCCCCATGGGCAAAACAGTGGGAGTGGGGCCCACTGGGCCTACTGGAGCAGCTACTATGAGAAAAAAGGAGTCCAGCATCAGAAGAGGTTACTTTAAAAGAACTGCCTCCCTTGCCAAAAGTCACGGTGATGGTTACCCTTCAAGACAGGGAGTGATGAGAATACAGCCTGGGAGTGCTTTTGGAGTGCTGGGAATGTTCTGGTTCTCGGTCCACATGCTGGTTCTATGGGTGTACTCGGTCTGTAAAAAGTCATGACCTAAGCCAGGTGTGATGGCACATGCCTGTAATCCCAGAGGCTCGGGAGGCAGAGGCAAGAGGATCACAAGTTCAAGACCAGACGCAGTCTGTGTAACTTAGTGAGACCCTGTCTCAAAAAAGTAAAAAAGCACAGGGCGTAGTGGCGCACTCCTGTAATCCCAGCAGCTTGGGAAGTGGAGGGGGAAGGATTGCAAGTTCGAGACCAGAGGTAGTCTGCGTAACTTAGCAAGACCCTCCCTGTCTCAAAAAGTCAAACAAATGGGTAGGGGGTGCAGCTCAGTGGTCCAGCACTTGCAAAGCACGCAGGCACCATGCCCTGTGTTCAACCCCCAGTACCACCAAAAAAAAAAAAAAAAGAAAAAGAAAAAGTTATGACCTGTACATTTACTACAGGTGACTCTGTAAATGCAGGCACAGTGATACATGCCTATAATCCCAGCAACTCAGAAGGCAGAGGCAGGAGGATCACAAATTCAAGGCCAGAGGCAGCCTGCGTAATTATAACTTAATGAGACCTTGTCTCAAAAATAAAAAGTAAAAAATGGGGAGGTGGCTCAATGGGAGAGCACTTGCAAAAGTATGCATGAAGCCCTGAGTTCTACTCTCCAGTACTGCAAAAAATACAAAGGTAAATAAATAAATATAGATAACAGAGAGATAGATAGATGTGATATATACAGTGGTCCCTTGGTAGTCATAGGGAATTTGTTTCAAGACCCCACACAAATACTAAAACCTAAGGATGCTCAGCCTGCAGCTGTAGCCCTGTGGCATCCGATCCCGTCAGATCTCGGAAGCTAAGCAGGATCGGGCCTGGTTAGTACTTGGATGGGAGACCGCCAGGGAATACCAGATACTGTAGGCTTGGGAGAAGGACCTGGCAACCCCCTCCCAAAAATCAATCTATCATTGAAAACCCTATGAACAGCAGAGAAGCACTGACAATAGTGTTTCACCGGTTGTATACAGGGTTGCTATGAGTCGGATATTGACTCGACGGCACCTAACAACAACAACAACAAAGGATGCTCAAGTCCCTCATGTAAAATACATAACAGAATGCATGTACATTCTATATACTTTAAGTCATTTCTAACAACCTATAATACGTAGTTTAATGTAAAAGCTATGTGACTACAGTGGTACCTCAGCAATTGACCATAATCCACTCTGGAAGGCTGGTTGAGTGCCAGTCAGTTCAAGTGCTCAGCACTTTTTCCCCATAAGAAATAATGTGAAAAGCCGGGCGCGGTGGCGCACACCTGTAATCCCAGTGGTTCGGGAGGCGGAGGCAGGAGGATCGCAAGTTCGAGAGCAGAGGCAGTCTGCATAACTTAGCGAGAGCCTATCTCAAAAAGTAAAAAAAATGTGCTGGGGGTGCAGCTCAGTGGTCCAGCACTTGCAGAGCATGCAGGTGCGAGGCCTTAGATTCAACCCCCAGTACCACAAAAAAAAAAAAAAAAAAAAAAAAAAGAAAGAAAGAAAGAAAGAAAGAATGTGAATGTATTTGTTGGTCCCAGTACCACACTGAATAGCTAGTTCAGACACACGTATGCCACTCACGTACTTGGCAATAAGTACTTGGCAATAAGTTCCTTTCTAAATTCGATTGTTGTTCTTACTGTTTTCCTCTTTCCTTCACTTTTAGTGCTACAAAGTTTCCTGGATGCCATGATGACCATATGGTATACATATTATTGTTGTTGTTGTTAGGTGCCGTCAGTATCTGACTCACAGAGACCCTCTTAGGGTTTTCAATGGCTGACTATTTCGAGATTGCCTTGGGAGTGGATTGCCAGGTCCTTCTCCCATTTTTGCGGCACTGGGAATTGAACTTGGGACCTCAGAGACTGCAGTGCAGCGCTCTACCCACCGAGCTAAATCCCAGCCCCATACATATTATATATGTCAAAAAAAAGAAAAAAGAAAGGAAAAGAAAAATAATGAGATTGTGAACACAGCATAAGGACTAGTCTGTAATGTTACCACTTGAAATCAACACATAAAGTGACGCTTTCCCCGTTGTTTTACCCAGAAGTGTCACAGGTAAGCCGGAGATCTCATACAGGTTTACGCACGATGGCTGTGTGCTGAGCAAGTGACTGAATCAGAATTTTCTCAAACATATTGGTCAAGGACACCAGTGTCTGAGCACAGAGCTGTTTGAGTGCCAAAGTACCACTACAGTTGTTCTACTATACTGTTTATGGAATAACAAGGGAAAAAAAAGTCTGCATTTGTTCAGTAAGAACACAACTTTTTAAAACAGTATTTTCAACCCATAGTTAGTTGAATGCTGGGAGGGAGAAACAGCAAAGGAGGACCTATCATATTTAAAAAGTTTCAAAGGGAAGCCACACATCATGGCACACAGCTGTACACCCAGTGACTCAGAAGGCTGAGGCAGGAGGATCACAGGTTCAAAACCAGAGTTAGCGTGTGCAATTTAGCAAGATCCCATGTCAAAATAAGAAAATTAAAAAGGGGCTGGAGGTGTAGTTCAGTGGAAGAGCACTTGCCTAGCCTGCACAAAGCCCTGGTTCAACCCCTCAGTGCTGAAAAATAAATACACAGGGGTTGGGGTTGCAGCCGAATTGTATAGCACATGCTTAGCATGCTCAAGGCCCTGGGCTTGATCCCCAGCACCAGATGTTTTTAAAATCACCTTTGTTGTTCTTCCTTTTACTCCAGGGTCTTACCTCGAGGACCCAGAGGAGTACGAACACCAATCTGACCCATGTCTTGTGGGGGCCGAGGGACTGGGGTGCCCATCTTGGCAATCTCCTGCTGCCGTTCCTGTTCCAGTAACACAGCTGCCTACAGGAGGGAAATGGAGAGGGAACGAGGGTTGAAAAGGTGTTTGGCAAGCAGCCCCTGTCAAATGCATTCTTTCAGCTGGGTAACACGCTCAAAGAGAACAATCAGGAATCACTGGGGTTCTGATAGCCCCTCTACCCCCACACTTCCACGTTACTGATCAAAACAGAGTCCTTTCATCACAATGAAAAAAAAAATCCCTGGAAATAACATCGAGGAAAACCCTAGGAAAGTTCTGGTCTCTTGAAGAGAATTTACTATTTAGCTAAAAACTGCCTTCTATTTTCAGTGAGAGTTTTCTTCCCCCCAAAATTAAGTTATTTAGAAAGAACTATGATTTTTTTTTAATAATTACTCTTTAAAGATTTGCAATAATCTGGGCAAAGACAGCACCTCACAGATATTTCCATACCTGTTGCTTTTCTTTTGGGGGGCAGTACTGGGGAGTTGAGCTCAGGGCCTCACATGTTTTTGCCAGTGCTGTACCCCCAACCCATTTTTTTACTTTTTATTTTGAGACAAGGTCTCACTAAATTACACAGGCTGTCTCTGGCCTTGAACTTGTGATCCTCCTGCCTCCGTCTCTTGAGTTGCTGGGATTAAAGGCATAAGCCACCATGCCTGGCATCCATACCTGTTGCTTTTAACACTTATTTTCTAATACTCTTGAGTAACCTATTGGGTAACAACTGATACAGTATGCAATAGAGCAGACCATCTTTTACATCATTCCCAAGCTTATGTTCATCATAATCTAAATCCAATAAAAAATGACTAAATAGCCCAAAATCCTCTCCAAAGAATATAAAATGATGTCATATCAGACTAGCAGAAGTCAGCAAAGATTTTCTGTAATAAGCCAGAGTAAATATTTTAGGCTTTATGGGCCATTATATAGACTCTACTACATATTCTTGGTTTGAGCTTTTTATTACCCCCCTTTAAAAATATAAAAATCAGTTTTAATTCACAGGCCATATAGAAGCAGGCCAAGGCTGTATGTAGTTTGCTAACTCCTGGACTGTAAGAAAAATGGAATTCTTTGGGAGATACTGGACCTTAGCTGGGGATGAGGTAGCCTTCAAGGAAAACTTGAAGGATGCACCTTGTTTTGGACACTAAACACTGTTAAGTGGCATCCTGTGGACTAGACCATGAGGTCAAAGGTTAGGGGGAAGGGTATTACCCGCTTCTGCTGCTCCAAGAGCTCATGTTCCTTCAATGAATGATCTCCCTGCTTAAAAAAGAAAACAAGCTCATACCAGCACCAATATGCCCCAGGCCAATTTGCCACAACTCTTGCTATCTGGCTCCTCTTCCAGCATAGGACCTATGTTCTACTCTATGGTCCAGACCTTCCCAAAAGCCTTGGCCCAAAGATCCAGCTTTCTGAGGCTCCACTCCCCCTTCAGGGACCTAATGAGGCCCAGATGCCAGCTTCCACCTGCCCTACCTGTTTGGCACGTTCCTCTTGCTGCATGAGCAAAGCTGCCTGCTGCTGCGCCAACTTCAATCGCTCCTCCTCTGACAGTGCCACAGGTTCACCCACACGGAGTGGTGGTGGGGGTCCCAAATTTGGTGGGTGAGCCATCGGAAAGCCAAGTCCAAGGCCTGGTGGAGGTGGTGGGGGTGGTGGAGGAGGCTGCAGAGGGGGAAGTCCCATGGGTGGTGGTGGCATGGGAATCCCAGACAACTGTGGAGAAAATATAACCATGAACTAAAAAGCATTTATCTATTCATTCTGCAAACATTTGCTTGGGATCTAGCAAATACGCCAGATGCTAGGATTCAAAATCAAATGATACATGACTCAGTAAGAGAATGCCCTGTAATAATACCAAGAGAAGAGTATGTTAACTTTGGGGCACAAACCAAAGAAATCTATCGACTCTCTCCCCAGAAATATATCATGCACACATATTTTGCGTTCAATTTCAGGAGACTCAAAGACACCTCTAAAAATCATCTAGGGACTCCTCATCCCACACACAAGAGATCAGCGGATCCCAGGTCAGAGCCACTGCTTTGGATCCTAGATTAGAAAGGGCATGGACTTTGGATCCTAGATTAGAAAGGGCATGGATTTACACAGGAACCTGCATGCCAGCATACTTCAAAACCTAAAGACTTACTAACTGCAGGGAATATATAATCAAATCAGGGAATTAGATCCCCATGTGTCACTGAATAATATGGGAACTATGCCTACAGGGTTAAAACAGGTGATTACTTCCAGCTAGGAAAGGATCAAGTACTCAAGGTATTCCATTTAAATCTCAAATAACAGGTAGAATTTAGAAGAGTAGACATTGGGGAGGAGGCAACATGTATGACCACCAAGACAGAAAGGAAGAGGTGTCAATTCTGTCATTGAAGGACCTCCCTGCCCCATCTGCTAGTTGCATCCCCAGTACAATACGTATGGGAGGAGTGGCTACCTTTGCAGAACAGATCCTATAAAGTGGGACAACAACTTTACCTGTGCTGCCATGGGAGGGGGAGCGGCTTTGTCCCCATCCTCCCCTCTCAAAACTGGCCGATTCAGCACGATGCCGGTCTGCAAAAGAGAAAGAAGGGTTCTAAGTCCAAGAGGAGCTGTTCCACTAATCGATGTCCTCTTCTATTCATTTAACAAAATTTAACCGACGCTGTCCGACAGAACTTGGGCTGGGTACTAGAGAGAACACGCACAGAAGTGATTACAACAAGCCAGACAAAGGTAAGAACAGACAAAAAGGTCAGGCCCTGGCTTGCTGTGCTGAAGTCCTGAAAGAATGAAGACCCAGCCGTGACGGGTCTTGAAGACCTCCAGGAGAGGCTCGGCCCATCCTTAAGCACCGCCGCCAACACTCACCTGGCGGGTGTACGTCTGCAGTCGCTCCACTAGCTCCTCGCGACTCCCTGGGGGGCAAAGCACAGATCGGTGAGCGGGGCAGGGCAGGCCGGCCCGGCCAGGTCAGGCCCCAGCTGCCGTCCTCCACCCGCCTCCGCCCTCAGTCTCCCAGGTAACCACGCTCCGTTGCTCCGCGGGCCCGCGCAGACCCCTCCCGACGTCCCGTGCTCCTCACCCTGGATCGGGGCTCCGATCTCCGCCAACTTGGCCTGAAGCTCCTGGGCAGCCCAAGCGCCATAGTGGCCTGGAGGTGGCGGCGGCAGCTGTAGCTCCCCTTTGGGAGGCTCGGAATGCTCGGCCGCCATCTTAGCCGCAGGAAGGCGCGCGACCAACCCGGAAGCCCGGGCCCGCCTCCGGGGCCACTTCCCGGAACTTCCGGCTGCGCCGCACGCCACGTCTCCTGCGTGGTTGGAAGGCGGTCCGGGTTGAGATCCATCCCCTTGCAGTCGGCCGAGGGACCCGATGTGCCTCCGATGTGCCTCGGCCTGCCTGGTCGCGAAGGCTTCTGGGAGTTGTAGGCCATGGGTCGTGCGCTCCGGGAGGACCAATCCCCGCTTCGGCTAGCGGAACCTTTCTGCAGGGCCGCGGGCGGGGCGGTGGGGAGCGCCGGCCCTGCCCCGAGGGAGGGGTTTCTCCGTCTCACCTGCTGGGACGCGGGTTCAGCCTCCGGCCCGACGCCCTGCTCCGGCGGGAGAGTCCGGGACGCTAACGTTCCTAGGGAGCCCCAGGAGACTCATTCCCCCGCCGCCGCGATCTGCAGGCGCCAAGCGGGAGGTTAGAGCGGATGCCGCTGATAAAACAGTGTCTGATTGTCTGCCCGCCCGCCCCCGGCACAGGCGTGGATGAATGGGCTGAAAGGGGATCGGAGCCTGGGGAAGGACAGGCCCGCTGGGCTGAGCTCCAGCTGCGGGCCTGGGGGAAGGACGACACGAAAGCCCTTTTTCCAGCTTCCAGACTGGCTCAAATGGCTTCTCCGCCAAGCCGTTGCTTTCTTGGAGCACCCACAATACAGTTTTTCACCATTGCTTTTAAGTCTTTTTCTTCTTCTTCTTGAGACAAGGTCTTGCTATGTTGCTTGGGTTGGAACTCGCAGTCCTCTTGCCTCAGCCTCCCCAGTGCTGGGATTAGAAGCGTGCGCTACCACCCCCAGCTTCCTTTCTATCTTGCCCTTTCTTCCTGCCTCCATCCCAAAAGAACGTGGGTAGGGACTTGACCACTTTCTGTCTCTGTACCTGATGTTCAAGAAACTCCTAATAAATGATTACTGGGAAAAAATTTTTTTTGTTTTTCCCGCGTCAGCAGTATTTGGACCCGTTTTTAAGCCTCAATAAGCTCAGGACCTTGCCTAGGCACAGAGGTAGGGATCCACAAGTAACCCTTGCGTACCCAGTTTTCACCTGCCTGATCAATTCAGTTTCCCAGCTCTGTCACTAGCCCTGACCGCTCAATAACAACCTGTTGGGGGGGCGGGGTGTTCAGTTATTGCCATCAAGTCGTGTCCAACTCATAGCCTTAGAGGGTTTTCAATGGCTGTTTCGGGATTGCCTCGGGAGTGGATTGCCACATCCTTCTCCCACTTTTGTAGTGCTGGGAGTTGAACATGGGACCTCAGAGACTGCAGAGGAGCGCTCTACCAACTGAGCTAAATCCTAGCCCAGTGTGTTCAGTAAGGCAGGGAAAAACAAATAGTCGCATTTCCCATCCCCTCCCCACAAATCCTTCAGAGCTTTTCTCTGGCCCACTCCATTCTACCAGCTGTCCCCCATGGAGAAGTAACGGGGGGGGGGGGGGGGGGGGGGGGGGGGGGGGGGGATGGGACACTACATATAGTTGACGAGGTGAGGTTTGAGAGAAGTACAGATTAAAGTACTGGGCCAGGAAAATTTAGCTCCAATCCTAGGGTAGGCTAGGAAGTTCTCTTTGCTTCTACCCAAAGCTTGACCCTTCCTCCTTCCATCACCATCACTATCCCCAGGCTCCTGCTACCACTCCCAAAGTGGGAAGACAAAGTCAGAAAGGACAGCACAGAGGAAAACAAGGGTGGCCATCCCTTTAGCCTGTCAGCCCACTCAGGCAGAATCATTAGTAGCCTGAAGGAAGGCTCTTTCTGCTCCCTGTAACCAGAGAGCCCAGAGGAGGTCATCTGAGGCTGGAGGCCCCAGAGCGCTGGGAGCAAGGGAGGGAGCGAAGACAGAAGGAGGGCAGGTTCTCTAAGGCAGGTTAGATTGAAAACTGATGGGTAAGAAGTAAATGTAGCTTGGGCCAGAAAGGGACACATTAAGTGGGGGGATGATATTATCACAATAATCTTGTGGCCCAGACAGGAGCCCTCAAATTGTGAAGAGGGAAAAGAGTGAGGGGTGGGGGTGGGGGAGATTGAGGGACAACTGAGAAGCTGACATGCACAAAGAGGCCAAACTGGGGCAACAAGCAGTTCTCCTGACTTGGACAGTCCCTATTCCCTTGTCCTCCTTAACAAGTATCCTTACATGATACCCACCTATTGTCTGCGTGGGCCCAGAAGGGAGTATCCAGCCCCTTCCAATCCTAGCTTTGGGTGGCTGCCCCAGCTCCAGGATCCTTGCCCTACCTGGGCCACAGCAAAGGGGAAAACAGGGGCCATACCAGCCACAGAATCAAATGTGGGTCTCTTGGTGTCTAACATGGATCTCAGAAGTGCTGCTGCCCAGCTTCCTAAGGACTAAAGGAAGAGTCGGCAAGGAGCCTTCATCAATAGAGTAGCTCCTGGAACAGCTGCCCATTCCAGAACTGGAAGCAACAGGACTCAGCAAGTTGTCTCCCGACCCTGGGGTGTAAAAGCACATTTTTCTCCACAACAGACCTTTGAGTATTTGAAAACAAGTACCCTGTCTCCTTTAGGTGGATACTCAGCCAGGCAAACCATTCCAGGTCTGGAGAGAGGGTGCTGATTGAGCAGTGGAGGGGACCTGCCTTCCCGGGGCCAAGTCACTGCACGATGCAAAATATGTGTGCATGACAACTCTTCATTTCTCTCTTGGTGGTTCAACCAGGGCTGAACTGGGGTTCACCGGTTCCTGGTGCAAGGTGCCTGGGCAGGGGCCCCAGGCTGGTGAAAAGTCTGGTTAGGAGTGGATGAGCAGCGGGGAGCTGCCTCAAGGCTGGGTGGTGAGGGTATATGGGACCTGTCATGGCTGGAGCTTTCTCCGGTGGAGATGGGAGGAGGAAGGAATGAGGGAGCCGGATGGCAGGTGCCCCTGAGTGCACCTGCCCCTCTAACCCCACCTGGAGAAAAGGTTCCACCAGATCCAGAATGCCCACAGGGGGCCAGGACTGGCCAGGAAGCCCAAAGTATCCAGACACCTTCGGAGCTTCGGTTTCCCCTTCTCATGAAGGAGCGAACGAAGCGGGCCACAGCAGTGTCCAGCTCTGCAATGGCGCAGGGGGAAGATGCCCGCATCCAAAGATGCCAACCGGCGGAGCGTGCTTGCCGGCAAGCAGACAAGCCCGGGGATCCCTCTCCCCTACCCGCAGCGTCTGCTCTCCCCCTCCCCTGAGCCGCCCGGCCCCCGCCCCCGCCCCGCCTCCGGTGTGAGATGGGGGACGAGCGGCGGGCAGAGCCGAGAGGAGCCGAGAGGAGCGGACGCCGCCACCTGATCCCATCCAGGCGCAGCGAGTCGAGAGACGGGCACTGCGCTCAGGGCCCCCAGCGCCCTCGGACCCGTGTGGATTTCAGGACAACGGGCCAGACGGATCGGAAGGACCCCCACCCCGGCTCGGAGGCAGAGCCCGCGCGCGGCGTGAGTACTGCATCGGCTGGCCGGGGGGCCGGGGGTGGACGCACGGGGATAGGGGATAAGAGGCAGGCGAGAGAGTGTGGAGGGGGCCTAGCGCCTGGCCAGCGCAAAGAGGTGGCCCTCTACCTCAGGGAGCCCGAGAGACCTTGGGGAGAGGATGAATGTGGCCTATCAGCTGTGGTGACTAGATCCCAGTGACCGATCCCTGGAGAGGCTGGGATGAAATTGAAGGAATGGGGGGGTGGGGATTGGGGGGGGGGGTAATGATGGAAAAAGGAGATTGAGGGGATTTGGGGGAGGGATGAAGCTGGGGTGGACGTCAGGGAGAGGAAGCTGGGAGACCAGGCAGCAGACAGAAGGCTGGGGAAAGGGATGTAGAATTATATTCAATCTCCCAGGCCATTAATGTGCTATCCAAGTGCTGCAGCCCCTTCCTCTCTGGGGCCGTGGGTCACTTTCCCTGTTCACCAGGCTGTGCCACCCCCCAAGTCTGGATGATGTCTCCAGGTTGTTGGGAGGTCAGGTTCTAGAGATCCAAGCTGGGGCGCACCCCTCCCCCAAGGGACTGGGTGTCAGCCCTGGAGGTCAGAGGGAACAGAGAAGAAAGGGATCCTGTGAGATGGGTGGGCGGCCAGGCTAGTTTTCAAAGCTCTGGCCAGCTATGCCGTTTCTTCTTTGGTTCCCTGGAGAAAAGAAAGCAATTTGCAAAACTGGGCAGCAGCCTGAGGTAGATTGTCCTGACTAAAATTAGCACTGGTATTCTGATGAGGCTGGCACGCTGACCTGCCCAGGATGGTGAGCGGTCCTCTCTCTCCACGGAGAAGACACTGGGGAGACTTGGAAGCCATCTGAAGACTCCGCAGGCAACTGGGAGAACCACTGCCCTGGAGCCTGGCCCCAAAGCACCACCAGCCACCTGCACCAGCCTCAAGACTGGAGGGAAACCCAACCCAGGTAGTCCTTCCCAGCTCCCACTGCCCTGAGTCCATCTCCAAAAGAAGAATCGTGCAGTCACTTGGCCCGGGGAAGGCAGGTCCCCTCCACTGCCCAATCAGCACCCTCTCTCCAGACCTGGAACGGTTTGCCTGGCCGAGTATCCACCTAAAGGAGACAGGGTACTTGTTTTCAAATGCTCAAGGTCTGTTGTGGGGAAAAATGTGCCATATGCTCTGGAGGGACGACACTAGCCACCCACAGAATGGGACACCCAGGAGGACCTAGTCCCAAGGAAGGGTGATCCTCATTGTCCCGGGAAGAGCTCTGGAACTGCGGAGGCCACACACGAGTGGACCAGGCTGTGTCTGGAGGAGATGAACAGCCTGTCTTTGCTGGTGGTCAAAGTCCTTGGTTCCCATCCCTGGGACCGGGTGTCCAGGGGATTCCTGATGAAGGCCTAGCCCCAGGCAGGCCTTAGGCTGGGGTCTGGCTGGCTCCCCGGATCTAAGCCATGTAGGCAGTGGAGAAAGTCCTAGGCGTGGAATGGAGAGAGCACCAGGTACCCCGCCCCTTCCCCTCTTTGAGGGCAGGAAACAGCCCACTGTAGCTCCCTGTAGACTTGACCTCCTTGTCCGACTCAGATTCCTCTGAGCAATAGGATGGTTTCAGCAAGATTAGTAAAGGTAGAAATACGCTTGCCCCTTGGGAAGCCATCTGGTCCCCAAGCTCCTCAGGCAGGATGTCTCCCAAAGACAATGCATGCATCCTCAGAGGGGCCAAGAGCTCCACTTCCTCCTGCAGGCCACCCCACCTAGGCCAAGCCAGCCCTGCCCTGCCCCAGCAATCCCTGAAAAGTCAGGGAGGGCCCAGGCTGCCTCTCCTGTAGCTGACCCCTTTACCACCTTGGCTCCAGAAGGATTAGTCTGTCTGCAGTTGGTAGAGGAAATCAAATGACGGGGCCCAGAGAGAAGGGGAAGGACAATCAGGACCTCTTTCCACCTGAACAGGTTTCAGTGTAATCTGGAATTAACAGAGGAGGTGTGAGGAAGAAGGACTGGAAGCCAAGACCAGGGCCCGGAGGTAAGTGATGGTCAGAGGGGTTTTCACATTACCACTCCCCTCCTGGGACCTGGTGTCCTAGTTCCACAGACTTCCACATGCCCAGAAGGCTCCAGGCCCCCTGCCTGTGGAGAGGGGTGTGTGTATGCTGAGGCTGAAGCTGAGCCTGGACACCTGTCCCTGGGGGGACACAGACCCACCCTAGCCTGGGGGCAGACATGGCTGCCAAAGCTGACTTTCCACTTGAGCTGCCAAGGCCTCTGGCTGCCCTTCAGCCAAGGTATTCTTGCCGGGAAAGAAGACTGGCCAGAAGCCAGGCCCTTCCCCCACCTCTCCCACCGCTCACCTGGGACAAAGGCTCACCTGCTGGGGATTCTCAGCAGGGCGACAAGCGGGAGCCACCTCTGCACTCCCCAACCTCCCACCCCTACGAGGCTGTCATCCCAGTCCCCAGGCCCAGCACCTGAACCACAGTTAGCTGATGGGACCGCCTGTGTTTTGGGTGTCTAAAAGTGGAATCCAGACAGGATTCCAGGATTTCAAGTCCCCTTTTTCCTTGTGGATTTATCAGTGTTACACCCTCAGGAACCCAGCCAGGAGGGCTCAGGAGTCAGAGGCACACAGAATTGCCAGAACCAGGGCAGGGATAGACAGTCAGTTCTGTGTGGAAACAGCACACATACTATCCAAGAGCATGGACTCTGGAGACAGAATGAGGAGGTCTGGGTCCCCGTTCTGCTATTACCAGGTATATGACCATGGACAAGCGACATCACCTCTTAGAGCCTCACTTTTATTATCCACAAAGTGGGAATAATAGCTCTGCTACAGTTGTGAGGACTACATGGGACTGCGTGTAACAGGATAGCACACTCAGGAAGCCAGCAGTGCTGATCCGAGATGGGACGAGGTGAAGGCCTGGCCAGTGTTTCTGAGGAGCTCAGTCTCCTCGGGGTCAGGACTACCCCTCTGCGGAAACGGTCAGGGAAGAGCAGGGAAACAATCAGAGAAGAGCAGGGAAAAGAGCTGAGATTTCTGTGTCCTGAAGCAAGTGCTGGTCTCTGAGGGCAGCCTGCTGCGGAGACAGATACAAATGTCCATGAGACAAAGGCGAGTTAGGGAAGGTGGAGAGGTGGAGACTGGACCCGACAGAATGGCTATAGTCTGAAGGGCTGGCCACACCCCAGGCCCTGTAATTCCACCCAGGGCTAGGTTATCTGGAACAGTGACGAGATAGGGTCTTGGTAATGGGAAGAAGGAATCTGATCTGCCCTGGCCTCTCTGCTCACCCTGTTTGTTGGCGCTCTCCTCTGCAGCTGCCCTGCGAGAGCCTGAAGCTCATCTCCTCTGCCCACTGCAAACCAGTCTGCCTCCTTCTCCCTCCAGGCTTCTTGGGAACACTGGCCCTGCTACCGGAGCCCCAGGATCCCCCATGACTGCTGGTAAAGGCAGTCCTGGATAGCAAGGCCCTGGCTGGTCCAGGGGTGGGCACGCTGCCATGCCACCCATTCTCCAGCGCCTGCAACAGGCCACCAAGATGATGAGCCGCAGGAAACTCCTGCTGTTGGTGCTGGGGTGCAGCACCGTAAGCCTCCTCATCCACCAGGGGGCACAGCTCAGCTGGTAAGTGGGCAAGGCTCCAGGGGAGATGCATGCCTGCAGAGTTGCCTGGGTTACCAACCCCACGGGGGCTCCCCTTCCCATTCGTCTGCGTACCATTTCTCCGGGCTTTGCTCCTCCCCCTCCTCTGAAAGTACTTTCCATACATGTCCTCTAGAGACACGCAGGTAGAGACTGGTCCTCTTGCTCAAAGTCGTAGATTATTCAGCCAGTATTCTAATCTAGACCAAATCATTCCGCAGCATCATAGCCAAGTGCCTCCCAGGTGGTGTGGAGACAACTTCTCACTACTTAGGTGTGTGGGGCAAAACCCGTCGCTTTTCTGAGCCCCCGTTTCCTCATCTATAAAATGGGAATGATGGTATGTCTGACTCACTAGTCACCCTGATATAGGGTGACTAGTGTAACAACTGATGAGAACCCAGCCCCTGCTCCTGACTCATTGGGAACTCAACAACTCCCTGGACCTGTTGGGGCCTCAACGTCACCATTCTCTATGTGGTCTGCCCCTAAGAATGGTGTGAATGGGCCCAGTGTCCCTTGCTAAATGATTTGTTGGTTTCATAAGTAATGTCTGTAGACATCATCCTGAGCCCAAACCAGTCACAGACAGGAATCTCAATGGTGTTCTCAAAGCTGCTTCAAGATGCCCTTGTCATCTGATACTCAGGATGGTAGAGAAAAATCAGGACTGTGAATAAAAGTCTGGAGGGATCTCATAGGTCACCAAACACCCTTGCTTCAGGAAAGAGGAACAGAAATGAATGCTCCTTGAGAGCTAGGAGTATTATCTGTTTTGTAGAACAGTCCCTGGCATAGGGTAGATGCTCAAGAAATATCTGTTGAATGAATGATTGACCCTCCAGAGATCTTACCAGAAACACATAACAAATGGGTTGCTATAAAGCCTGGTGCCCCCCACCTGAAAAGTGAGAAGCCAGCTAAAAAGTAAAAATGAGAAAACAGAGACCAAGAGGATTTGGTGACTCAGTTATCTCAGATTCTCCTCTGGTCCTCAGTTTCTGCATATGTAAAGCGGGATTCCCCAAGGAACTCCAAGGGCCTTTCTCCCTTATATTATCTATTTCTGCA
The DNA here is from genome assembly GCA_007922755.1 of Pedetes capensis. NCBI lineage: Eukaryota > Metazoa > Chordata > Mammalia > Rodentia > Pedetidae > Pedetes > Pedetes capensis. The sequence goes on along the minus strand of VMDO01004028.1, from coordinate 32,152 downwards.
TAAATAAATTACCTTAACAGTTAGCAGCTGAGCCAGGGGTGGAGCCTGGTGAATTTATTTAGTGGTGCAGACTTGTAATCCCAGCGCTTGGGAGGCTGAGGGAGGGGGATTGTGAGTTCAAGGCTGGCCTGGGATGCATAGAAAGACCCTGTCTCATAAACAAAACAGAAACAAAAAAATTTAGCCTCTGAAAACAACAAACATTTATTCTCTTGCAGTTTCTGTGGGTCAGGAATCCAGGTGTAGCTTACTGGGAACTTCTGGTTCAGGGTCTTGGGTTTGCAACCAAGGTTTTTGCCAGGGGGCCAGTCTCATCTACAGGCTTGATTAGAAGGCTTCAGGCTTAGTCAAGTGGTTTAGCAGACTTCAGTTCTTTAAGCAGACTGACAGACTGAGGGCCTCTGTTTCTTGGGGGCTCTTGCCAAGGGGCATCTCCCTAAAGGGCTGCCTACTATGTGGCAGCTTGCGTCTCCCAACATGTCTTATCCTGGAGAGAATGAGAAAGAGAAAAACAGCAAGATGGACGCTCTAGTCATTTCCTGATAGAATCTCAGAGGTGCCCTCCCATAATTTTGCTCTATTCTATTGCTTTGTTGTTGTTAGGTGCCGTGGAGTCAAGTCCGACTCATAATGACCCTATGTATAGCAGATCCAAACACTTCCTGATTCTGTGCCAGGCACACGATCTTATTTATGTTTAAGCCCATTGTTGCAGGCACTGTGTCAATCCATCTGAAGGGTTTTCCTTTTTTTCGTTGGCCTGCCACTCTCCCAAACATGATGTCTTTCTCCGGGGATTGAACACTCTTGACTACATGTACAAAATATGTAAGATGCAGTCTAGCCATCCTTGCTTCCAAGGAACACTCTGGTTGCACTTTTTCCAGGACAGATCTGTTGGTTCTTTTGGCAGTCCATGATATATTCAATAGACATCTCCAGCACCATAATTCAAAAGCATCAATTCTCTTCCTGCTCCCTTGTTCTATTGATTGTTGTTGTTGTTGTTAGGTCCCATGGAGTTGGTATCCGACTCAAACAGACCCTGTGTACAACAGGCGAAACACTGTTGTCAGCGCTTCTCTGCTATTCATAGGGTTTTCAATGGCGGATTGATTTTTGGGAGTGGGTTGCCGGGTCCGTCTCCCAAGCCTACAGCACCTGGTGTTCCCAGGGGGTCTCCCATCCAAGTTCTAACCAGGCCCGACCCTGCTTAGCTTCCAAGATCTGACGGGATCGGATGCCACAGGTCTACAGCTGCAGGCGCATTCTGTTGATTAGGCACATCAATTAGTCCAGCCACACTCACGGGGCAGGGAATACAAATGGGCGTGGCTATCAGCAGAGCACCAGTAAGGACAGTGGGACGCATCTACCACTCGTCTCTATTTTTGCAGGGGTAGAGCGCAGGCTGCGCCACTCAGGCACATCCACCATCCCTGGGGAGGGCCTGGGGTCAAGCCACCCTTCTCACATCTCCCTCTCGCACCCTCCCTGGGCCCGGCAGGTACCCCAAGCTGTTCCCTCTGAGCTGTCCGCCTCTGCGGGAGTCGCCCCCTCGCCCCAAGCACACGACCGTGGCCTTCCTGAAGACGCACAAGACGGCGGGCACGACGGTGCAAAACATCCTGTTCCGCTTCGCCGAGCGCCACAACCTGACGGTGGCGCTGCCGCACCCGAGCTGCGAGCACCAGTTCTGCTACCCGCGCAACTTCTCGGCGCACTTTGTGCACCCGGCTACGAGGCCACCGCACGTGCTGGCCAGCCACCTGCGCTTCGACCGCGCCGAGCTCGAGCGCCTGATGCCACCCGGCACGGTCTACGTGACCATCCTGCGCGAGCCCGCCGCGATGTTCGAGTCGCTCTTCAGCTACTACAACCAGTACTGCCCGGCCTTCCGGCGCGTGCCCAACGCGTCGCTCGAGGCCTTCCTGCGCGCGCCCGAGGCCTACTACCGCGCGGGCGAGCACTTCGCCATGTTCGCGCACAACACGCTGGCCTACGACCTCGGCGGCGATAACGAGCGCAGCCCGCGCGACGACGCCGCCTACCTGGCGGGCCTCATCCGCCAGGTGGAGGAGGTCTTCTCGCTGGTCATGATCGCCGAGTACTTCGACGAGTCGCTCGTGCTGCTGCGGCGCCTGCTGGCCTGGGACCTGGACGACGTGCTCTACGCCAAGCTCAACGCGCGCGCTGCCTCCTCGCGCCTGGCCGCCATCCCCGCCGCGCTGGCGCGGGCCGCGCGCGCCTGGAACGCGCTCGACGCCGGCCTCTACGACCACTTCAACGCCTCCTTCTGGCGCCGCGTGGCGCGCGCCGGCCGCGCGTGCGTGGAGCGCGAGGCGCGCGAGCTGCGCGAGGCCCGCCAGCGCCTGCTGCGCCGCTGCTTCGGGGACGAGCCCGTGCTGCGGCCCGCCGCGCAGATCCGCACCAAGCAGCTGCAGCCGTGGCAGCCCAGCCGCAAGGTGGACATCATGGGCTACGACCTGCCCGGCGGTGCCGCCGGCCCGGCCACCGAGGCCTGCCTCAAGCTGGCCATGCCCGAGGTACAGTACTCCAACTACCTGCTGCGCAAGCAGAAGCGCCGCGGGGGCGGCGCGCGGCTCAGGCCCGAGCCCGTCCTGGACAATCCCCCGCCGCGGCCCATCCGAGCGCTGCCCCGTGTCCCCCAGGGCCCCTGAGCTCTGCCTGCCTCCCCAAGAGGAGGCTGGCTCCAGGTTCTGCCCCATCGAGGTCCTTCCTTCCCCAGGGGCTTGAGCCTCACGCCGAACTGGGGAGTGCTTCTCCCCATCTGAGCCCTCCTTCCCAGTGTAGGCTAACCCCCATCTTCGAGATGGCGCTAACAGGCCCAATCAAGACCTGGGCCATCCTCTCGACCTCCTTTTTCCATCCTCTCCTCCTTCCTCTTTCACAGAGGTCTAAGGGCCATCCAGAACTGCCCACCCCTGCCTTTTGGAGGGATTGAACCCCCCATCTGTCTTTTCTGGGGGCTGAGCCCCCCACCCGTGAATGAGAGCAAGCCCCAAAGCCGGGAAAAGGCTGTTTGCTGTCAGCGCTGCCCGGGTCTTGCTCTTCCCAGGGCTGCAGAGGCCCCTGAACTGCTGTCTTCCAGGTTCTACCCTCCCCACAGAGCTGCTCCCAGACTCCCAGAACCAAGAGTTCTTGGGTTGGGTTTTTTGTCTGGTTGGTTTTTCCTTTTTTAAGTAAAAACGACTTTAAAATGTGCAGGCTGTATGTCAGTTATTGAAAGCCAGATTCCCCACATTTGAGGATGAGGCAGGTTCCCAGCAGGCATTATGTCGCCATGAAGATGGGGACTCTGACTCAGGCTCCCAGCTGCCCCTGCAAAGGCCCACAACCCCCCTCAACCCTTTGGGTTCACCAAGCCAAACCCTAGCCACCTCAGTCCCACTCATTGTCCAAATTGTTCCTTTTCATTCAATTCAGCAATCTTTCCTGAGCATCATCTCTGTAGATTGAGGATGCAGGTGAACAGGTCGGATCTGTCCTTTATCCTCACGGGGCTCATGGGAGACCTTGAATCAGGACCAAGCATGGAAACAAAGAAGGACTGCAGCAGTTAGAGCAAACAGCACTGCCTTGGGAGGTACTTAACCAGTTGTATCTTCCCATGTGAGTCGACTTCACCCTGGCCTGCGTTACCCACAAGAAGATAACAACTTTGTCTCAGATGGAGACCAATCCCTCCCCCCAGTTTCCTTTAGCATAGCAAGATGTCCTGCTTTTCTCTCTGTCTCCCTCTTCCCCCCCACCCTCTTCTCCTCTCAGTGCTAGGGATTGAACCCTGGCTTTGCACATGCCAGGTAAGCACTGTACCACTGAGCTACATGCGAGCCCTGCACTTTCAATTGAAACCTCCCTAAGACTAACAGAGAGTCTGAACTTCTATTACTTTATTCAGAGCTACCTTAACATACCGGGACAAGTAATAAAAGTACACTAATAGCTGAACTCTGTCTCAAAAAGCCAAGGTGGGGAAAAAAAGATTGGCACCCTTTTCCAGGTGAGGGAACTGCAACTTAGGTTAAGTGAATCAGGATCATACAACTAGAAAGTGGCCACTAGGATTTCAACAGACAGTGTAGCTTCAGAGTCTGTGCTCCTAGTGCTGTGCCTAGTGCCATTCCAATAAAGAAGGTCACATGACACAGAACTGGGAGCTCTGAGCTGACTCCCAGAACCTTCTCATGAAAGAATGTAAAGTGAAGAATGAGACGCTGCTATCAGCTCCTATCTTATTTTTCAGGGAGACAATAGTTGACTTGTTTAGGCAATGAAGATTGCAAGTTAGTTGGCAGGGCATACGACGCTCTATATTACTCTTTTCTGTTGCAATAACAAAATACCAGAGACTGGGGAATTTATTAAGAAAGAAGCTGATTTTGGCCTAGAGTTCTAGAGGCTAGGGGCGTGACATCAGCCTCTGCTCAATTTCTGGCGAGGGCCTCCTGCTGGCAAGGCAAGTGGGTGCAAGCAGGAAAAAAAAGGGCCCAAACCTGAGGCAGCCTCACTTTATGACAACACACTCTCACAGTAACTAATCCAGTCCCCCAAAGCAAGAACACACACCCATGAGAAAGGCATTAATCCCTCTTAATGACCTAGTCATCTCTTAGAGCCCCACATCGTCTCAACACTGTTACCTTGGGGACCAAATTTCAATATGAGTTTTGGAGGAGACAAACAACATCCAAAGCATAGCATGCTTTCTAGAATTGAAAGATGCTATTTGTATAATAGCCCACTTTTTATCCAGTAAAGCTCTGGAAAAGGCAATAATTAGAGTCATGCAAAGCCATAATTAGGTTTGGGGTGCTAAGCAGCTGTAAAGAATTGCACCAAACTGAAGGTCATTGTGTTAGCTATATTTTCATCACTGTGATCAAATAGCTGACATTAACACTTATGGGAGGAAAGATTCATTTTGGCTCATGGTTTCAGAGGTGTCAGTTTGTCATGGAAGGGAGGGGCATAGCAGAGAAGAGCTAGTCACATCATAGCAGACAGGAAGCAGAGAAAAGGAATACGGGAAGATGCCAAGGCAAGCTATAGCCCCAAAGGACAAGCCCAGTAACCTACTTCCTCCAACCAGGTCCTTCCTCCTCCTTTTCACCACCTCCTAATGAAACCATCATATTATGAATCCATCAAGGGTTAAGCCATTTATTAGGTCAAAGCCTTCAGTATCAAATCACCTCTGGATATACCATCACATATATACCCAGAGGTGTGTTTTACTAATCCCTTAGACATCTTTCAACCCAGTCAAGATGACAGTGAAGATTAATTATCAGTCGTGTATTCAGAAACAGGTGTCCTCTGGCCCCCAGGCTTAGAAGATTTCTGCTACTGTACTGCTTCCCCTAACCTAGCCTCTGATCATAACTGCGAGGAATATCCTTCACCCTGGCCTAGATCTGCCTGGAAAACTCAGATAACACCTTTATGATCTACCTTGATGGGCCTCTCTTGCCCTCCCTGGCCCTTAGGCAGCCAAGGCCTCCTTTGCATTGCCCCACTTCGGCAGAGAGCACAACTCTGGACTCAGAAGTATCTGTATCCAGGAACTAGCCCAGTCACTGGGCACTAGGAGAGGATTTCTCTGTCTGACTTGGAAGCAAAGGCAGACCCTGAAGCAAGCAGAGTCTGTCAGATTCGTTCATCCAAACATCTCCAGCATCAACCACAAACCAGGGCACAGGCCTAGCCCCTGGGATCCCAATCTCCTGAAACAAGGCTCCTTTCCCTAACATACACTTGGTGCTGACCACTCTGTGCCTACTCTGCCTGGGGCCAGAGCTTCTGCACTGGTGAAATGTGGCCTCTGCCTCAAGGAGCCCACCCTAAAGTCTGCAGCAAGTGTAGAAGCATCCAGCTGGATGACAGTGACTCCATGGAGATGATTTTGTCTAACGATTGACCATCAGTGGCTGGAGTTCAAATCCTGGCTCTGCCACCTACTGGTTATATACTTTGACTTGGCCTTTGAGCCCCACCTTCTTTGCTTGTAAAATAAAGTTTCCCACATGAGGCTTTGGAAACAGTTTTTAAGACAATGTACCTAGCACAGGGCCTGTCACATGGAAGTGTCCCCAAGGTGCCACTTCTCGCTTCATCAGTGATCCCCCAGTATTAACACTCTTCATCTTGCAGAGGTTACAAGGTGGCTCATCTACTATAAGAGTTTTCCAGCAGGCTCGGCGCAGTGGCGCACACCTGTAATCCCAGCGGCTCAGGAGGCAGAGGCAGGAGGATCGCAAGTTCGAGACCAGAGGCAGTCTGTGTAACTTAGCAAGACCCTGTCTCAAAAAGTAAAAAAATGGACTGGGGGAGCAGCTCAGTGGTTCAGCACTTGGCCCTGGGTTCAATCCCCAGTACTGCAAAAAGAAAAAAAAAAATAATTTTCCAGCAGATGGAAGAAAGCATTTTGAGAAAGGGATGCATTTTTCTACTTTTCCCAAAGACAAAGTATGGCCAGCATCAGCCCTGATTTTTATGACTATAGAAGGCTTCCCAAAGTGTATGGGGTACCAACAGGAAGAGAGGGGAGTCTGTCTGAGGTCAGAAGAGGCTCCCTGAAGGAGAGATGGCCCAGCTGAGAGCAGGAATGGTTGAGGTGCTCCAGGCAGGGGGAAGAGCACATGCAGAGGCACTGGATGTGAGGAAGACTGGGTATTTGGGAGAAGGGATGCTGAGTGCTCTCATTTGGATCTAGTATATCCCCTAGAGCTGGGATTTAGCTCAGTTGGTAGAGCACTGCTCTGCATTCTCTGAGGTACTGGGTTCAACCCCCAGCACTGCAAAAATAGGAGAAGGACGTGGCAATCCACTCCCAAGGCAATCCTGAAACAATCAGCCATTGAAAACCCTATGAGGGTCACTGAGTCCAACACAACTCGACGGCACTTAACAACAACAAGAGCGTATCTCCTAAGGCCCATGTCTTAAAGACTTAGTCCCAAGCTTGGTGATACTGGGAGGTGGTGGAGAAAGAGGTGGGGCCTAGCAAGAGATCTTCTGTCATTGAGGTGTGCCCTCAATAGGGACTGGGGGGGCCTTGGTCTTGTCCTCTTTTTTTGTGATACTTAGGGTTGGGACCCAAGGCCTTGCAAATACTCTGGCAGTGCTGTACCTCTGGGCAGCACCCCCAGCCCTTTCTAAACTTTTTTATCTTGAGACAGGGTTATAGTAAATTCCACGGGCTACCTTGAACCTGGCGTCTTCCTGCCTCTGACCACTGAGTCACTAGGACTTTAGGCCTGTGCCACCAAACCCAGCAAATTTATTGTGAACTTTTTTTTTCTTTTTTGGATAAGGTCTTCCTATGTAGGCCAGGCTGGCCTGGAACTCGAGATCCTCCTGCCTCAGCCCCTCCAGTGCTGGGATTATAGGAGTGTGCCACTACACAGGGCTCTTGTCATCTTTTTTGTCATGTCTTGGTCATGAGGTGAGCAACTCTGTTCCCCAACATGCTCCTGCCATGATATGATGCTTCACCACAAGCTCCCAAACAATAGGGCCACTGAGTCATGGACTGAAACTGCCAATACTGTGAGCCAAAGTAAACCTTTCCTCTTTATAAATTGATTAGTTCAGGTATTTTGTTACAATAATGGAAAGGTGACTAACATACTGGGCCATCTGGGTGGCCAGTGCCAAGTTATAAAAGGTCTTGAATGTCATGCTTAGGAGTTGGATTAACTGTCTTCTAAGGATCATGTCTGCAAGTCATGATTCTCAATCCAGAGACAATGTCCCCAATGCAATGGAGCCTGAAGGCATTATCAAGAGTAACTTAATCTTGGAGAGCATGCAAGTGCCAAGGCCCTGGGTTCAACCCCCAGTACCGCAAAAAAAAAAAAAAGTAGCTAAATGAGACTATTGATGCTTTGATAACGTGAACCCCTGAAGTCCCTCCTCCGTGGCATCTATGCCTACAGTTTTTTGATTTTGTGCAGTGCTGGGAATCACACTTAGGGCCTAGTGCAGACATGTCCATCTCACAGCCCAAGGGCTGCATGTAGCCTAGGACAGCTAGTAATGAGGCCCCACAATATCTTTGGGTGTTTTTTCTCTGTTTTATTTATTTATGTATATAGGTATTTATTTGCGGTGCTTGGGGGTTATATCCAGGGCCTCCTACATATTTTGTAAGTGCTCTATACTGGGCTAGGGCTGAGATTTAGCTCAGTTGGTACAGCACTGCTCTGCAGTCTCTGAGGTCCTGAGTTCTAATTCCAGCACTGCAAAAATGGGAGCAGGGCATGGCAATCCACTCTCAAGGCAATCCCAAAACAATCAGCCATTGAAAACCCTGTAAGGGTCACTATGAGTCAGACATGACTCGATGGCACCTAACAACAACTACACTGGGCTGCACCCCCAGCCTCTTTTTTATTTTTTATGTTAAGACAGGGTCTCACTAAGTTGCACAAGCTGCCTCTGGCCTTGAAATCGCCACCCTCCTGCCTCTACCTCCCAAGTTGCTGTGATTACAGGCGTGTACCACTGTACGAAGCTTTCCACAATTCTTTTAACATTATATACTTTTCAGTGTTTCTTTCCTCCACAAACCCCTTACTATGTCCATGCAATAACTATATTATATAATTTATGTGGCCTGCAGCCATAGCCCCGTGGCATCCGATCCTGTCAGATCTCAGAAGCTAAGCAGGGTCAGGCCTGGTTAGTACTTGGATGGGAGACCACCTCGGAACACCAGGTGCTGTAGGCTTGGGAGACAGACCCACCAACCCACTCCCAAAAATCAATCTACCATTGAAAACCCTATACACAACATAGAAGCACTGACAATAGTTTCTCCTGTTGTACATAGGGTGCTATGAGTCAGATACCAACTCAATGGCACCTAACAACAACAACCACCCTGCCTTCCAGTATGCTTGAGGCAACCAAGAAATTCACAAGGAGCCAGGCATGGTGGCGCACACCTATAATCCCAGTGACTCAGGAGGTGGAGAGAGGAGGATTGCAAGTTTGAAGCCAGAGGCAGCCTGCACAACTAAGCCAGATGCGGTGTCAGAATAAAGAATAAGAAAGGGAGTTGGGGCTTCCCGTTTAAGATGGACGATTAAAGGCTACCTCCATGTGACATGGTAGAACAAAGGAATAAGACTAGGAAGGAATGGACTTTTGGGGAAATGGACCCCTATCCAAAGACGTAAGCCAGGCAGCCCTGGCCACCAGACTTGCAGTCCCACAGTACAAGCCCACAGTTCTTAAAGCCCTTAAACTGTTCTGGGGATTTTGTGATTTGGTGGCTTTTCCTGATGGGGGGCGGTTCATCACTGGAGAAGTGACTCTTTCCTACACTCACCATCTTCAGAAGGAACCTATGGTATGAGACTGAGCTACCCTAGGGGGCCTGCAAACAAAGAATTATCACTGGTGGAGAGCCTGGGAGGGAGCTGCCACAATACCAGCACACAACACACAGACGGCAGGCAGTTACGGTGAGGCGGGAGATGGGTTCAGGCAGCAAGAGGCTTGGGAAAGCTGCTCAGAAGCAAGTCCCACCCACCAGGGAGAGGAGACAACTCCATCTCCTCATTGGAACTACAGAGACTGTCAACTCTGAGCCATGGTCGGAGAGAAAGATTCCATCCTCAACTGACCACCAGCTCCACCTAACAAACTCCAATATCAGAGGCCACAGAAAGAAGAGCCTCCGGGTCTTCTTTCTTCCTTTCCTTTCCTTTCTTTTTCTTTCTTTCTTTCTTTCTTTCTTTCTTTCTTTCTTCCTTCCTTCCTTCCTTTCTTCCTTTCTTCCTTTCTTCTTTCCTATCCTTCCTATCCTTTCTTTGTTTGTTTCTTTCCTTCCCTCCCTTCTTCCCTCCCTCCCTTTCTTCCCTTCCTTCCTTCCTTCCTTCCTTCCTTCCTTCCTTCCTTCCTTCCTTTCTTTCCTCCTTTCTTTCTTTCTTTCTTTCTTTCTTTCTTTCTTTCTTTCTTTCTTTTTTCCTGTGCTGGGGATTGAACCCAGGGTTTTGGGCTTTGCTAGAGTTTGGCTCAGTAGGTAGAGTACTGCTCTGCACTCTCTAAGGCCCTGGGTTTGATCCCCAGCACTGTAAAAGTGGGAGAAGGATGCAGCAATCCACTCCCAAAACAATCAACCACTGAAAACACATCTATAGAATATTCCACCTAAAAGCTACAGAATATAAATTCTTCTTGGCAGCCCATGGAACTTTCTCTAAGATCACATTTTAGGCCACAAATAAGGTCTTAGCAATATAGAAAAATCAAAATAATTTCATGTATTTTATGAGACCATGTTGGAATGAATCTGGAGATGAACAGCAAGAGAAATTACAGAAATTATACAAATATATGGACAATGAGCAATATACTCTTAAATGAACAATGGTTACTTGAAGAAATCAGGAAGGAAATTAAAAAATTCTTAGAATCAAATGAAAATGAAACACAACCTACCAGAACATTTGGGATACAGCAAGGACAGTTCTAAGAAGGACATTTACAGCTATGAGTGCCTACATTAAAAAATAAGAGCAAGCTCAAACAAAGAACTTAACGATGTACCTTGAGTTCTTAGAAAAAGAAGAACAAACAAAACCCCAAACCAATGAATGGAAATAAATAATGAAGATCAGAACAGAAATAAATTAAATGGAGACCAAAAAAAAAAAAAAAAAAAAAAAAAAAAAAAAAAAAAAAAGGAAAAAAAAAAAAAAAAAAAAAAAAAAAAAAAAAAAAAAAAAAAAAAAAAAAAAAAAAAAAAAAAAAAAAAAAAAAAAAAAAAAAAAAAAAAAAAAAAAAAAAAAAAAAAAAAAAAAAGAATTGATGAAACAAAGAGCTGGTTCTTTGAAATAATAAATAAGATTAACAAACCCAAATTAACCAAAGGAAAGAGAGAAAAGACTCAAATTAGGAAAACTAGAGATGAGAAGGGTAACATTACAATGGATACAGATGAAATGCAGAGAATCACTAGGGAATACATTGCAAAATTATGTTCCAAAAATCTGGAAAAATTAAATGAGATGCTTGCTGTTTCCACTCACCCTTAGCCCAGGGAAACAGCTCCAGATTTCCCTGGGCAGATCAGGGGCTAGAGGTCCACAAAGTCACTGTGCTGCCACTGGATACTTAGAGACATCCCATCCTGCTTCCCGGCCTGCTGTGCTGCACCCCGCTAGGCCCACCAGAGTGGACCTGCTCTTCCATGACCTATAGAAAGTAAGGAGTGCCCCACATCCACAGCCAGGTCTACCATGCTCAGAGGAGCCAGCAAACCCACCCTGGTTAAGGGAACTGCATCCCAGCTAGCAATGAAATCCCACAAGTCCTGTGGCCTAGTCCATAGAGATACCCACAGACACTGCCAAATTGGTTATAGATGAAGAAGCCATGCAGACACTAGACCAAAGCGCCCAAAGGCCAGAGCCAACACAGCATATCCAGCCAATGCTCAAGGAAACATCACCAGCAAAAAGTCTTTTACTACAAAACCTCCTCGTACTATTGGCAGAGACAACAGCCCCACCAGATGCAAAGACAATGGGGAGACCCAAGAATTATGAAAAACAAAATAGTATGATGTCTCCAAAGGACCACAATAGCTGTCCAGCAGTAGACCCCAAAGAAAACAAACTGATAAACTGCCTGACAGAGAATTCCAAAGAATGAATTCTAAGGAAGTATAATGATAGACAGGAGAATACAGGCAATTCAACAAAATTATGAAGATAATTCATAAGAAACTCAGCAAAGAGATAAAGTCATAAAAAAGAATCAAGGTCTATGGGGCTGTTGAGTGCTTGTTGAGCATGTATGAGGCCCTGGGTTCAATCCCCAGCATCCACCACACACAAAAAAAAGACCAACTGGCTGGGTGATTTGGTGCATACCTGTAATTCCAGCAACTTGGGAGGCTGAGGCATGAGGACAGTGAGTTTGAGGCCAGAGGCAGCCTGTGCAACTTAGCAAGAGTCTTTCTCAGAATAAAAAACTAGATGTCAACAAATCGATAGACCTAGAAGACATGGATAAATTTCTGGACCCATATAACTTATCAAAATTGAAGAAGGAGGACACAGAAAACCTGAAGAAACCAGTAAGAGTGAATCAGTAACAAACAAAAATCTCTCAAAAAAGAAGAGCCTAAAACTGGATGGCTGCACTGTTAAATTTTACCAAACTTTTAAGGAACAAATGCCAGTCCTTCTCAAATGATGCCAAAGTGTGAAAAGAGAGGAGACCCTTCCAACTTATTCTAAGAAGCTGGCATTACCCTGATATCTAAACCAGATAAGGTCCCAGAACTTGGGAGGCTAAGGCAGTGGACTGTGAGTTTGAGGCCAGCCTGGGCTATATAATGAGACCCTGTCACAACCAACTACACAAACAAAAAACCAGACAAAGATACAACAAAGATTAAAAATGACAGACCAATATCCTTGATGAACACAGATGCAAAAATTCTCAACAAAATACTACTAAGTCAAATCCACGAGCACATAAAAAAAATTATACACTGTGGTCAAGTGAGATTTAACCCAGGAATGCAAGGATGCGACATACACAAATAGATAAATGTAATACATTATATCTACAAAAGGCAGGATAGGATAATCTCAATAGATTAAAAAAAAAAAGCACTCAGCCTGGTGCAGTGGCACATGCCTACAATCCCAGTGACTTGGGAAGCAGAGGCAGGAGGATTGCAAGTTTGAGACCAGAGGCAATCTGCATAATTTAGCGAGACCCTGTCTCAAATAGTAAAAAAAATGGGCTGAGTGTGCAACTCAGTGGTCCAGCACTTGCAAAACGTGCAAGCGCAAGGTCCTAGGTTCAATCCCTAGTACTGCAGGAAAAAAAAAAAAAAAAGGAATAAAAAGCACTCGATAAAATTCAACATTCCTGGCTAGGTGCCATGGTACACACCTGTAATCCTGGCAACTTGAGATGCTAAGGCAGGAGGAGCGAGAGTTCAAGGCCAGAGACACTGTGTACAACTTAGCAAGACTCTATCTCAAAATAAAAAATAGAAAAGGCACTTGGATCCAGCTCAGTGATGGAGCACTTGCCTAGCATGTGCAAGGCCCTGAGCTCAGCACTCACCCCTGTACTGCAAAAAATAAAATAAAATAAATTAATATGAAATAAAAATAAATCAGCATTCGTTCATAATTAAAAAAAAAACTCAAAAAATTAGGAATAGAAGGAATATACCACAAGACACTAGGGGCAAACCCATAGCCAACATCTTACTGCATGGGGTAAAACTGAAATCGTCTCTTCTAAGATCAGGAACAATACAAGGCTGTCCATGTTCACCACCCTTACTCAATATAATATTGTAATTATTTGCCAGAACAATAAGATATGAGAAAGAAATAAAGCGCATCCAAATAGGAAAAGAGATGGTCAAATTATCCCCATTTTGAAAAAGACGTGATTGCATATATAGAAAAACCTAAAGTCTCCACCAAAACACTGTTAGAACTGATAAACAAATCCAGTAAGGTTGCAGGATACAAAATCAACATTTAAACAAAATCAACATTTAAAACAGAGGTCTTTTTTATACCCTAATAACAAACTGCCTGCAGCTGTAACACTGTGGCATCTGATCCCGTCAGATCTCAGAAGCTAAGCAGGGTTGGACCTGGTCAGTACTTGGGTGAGAGACTGCCTAGGAATGCCAGATACTGTAGGCTTGGGAGAGGGACCCAGCAACCCAGTCCCAAAAATCAATCCTCCATTGAAAACCCTAGGAATAGCAGAGAAACGCTGACACAGTGTTTCACCTGTTGTAAGTAGGGTCACTATGAGTCGGACACCAACTCGATGGCACCTAACAACAACAATAACAAACTTGTTGCATGTCCTAGTTACTTTTTCATCATTGTGACAAATACTTGAGAAAAACAACTTACAAGGAGATTTCTTTGGGCTCACAGTTTCAGAGGTAACAGTCCACGGTTGGCTGGCTCCATTGTTTGTGGGCCTGTGGTGAGGTGAAATATAATGGCCTAAAGGGCGGCAGGGCAGAGCTTCTCACCTCAAGGCATTCAGGAAGCAGAGAGACAGTGACTAAAATGGAAGAAACCAGGGAATAAGATATTCCCTCCTAAGTCACACCCCCAGCAACCCACTTCCTCCAATCAGCTCCTGCCTCCCATGGTTTCCATCACCACCCAATCGTCCATTCAATTATGAATCTATCAACGAGTTAATCCATTGATTGGGTCAGAGCCCTCAGGATCTGGGTATATAATGAGATCCTGTCTCAAACAAACAAACAAACAAAAACTAGACAAAGATACAACAAAGATTAAAAATGACAGACCAATACCCTTGATGAACAGAGATGCAAAAATTCTCAGCAAAATACTATCAAGTCAAATCAGCCCACCAGTTAACACTAAGGCTTTAATATACAAGCTTTTGGGGGACACTCTATGTCCAAACCATAACACTGAAAGAAATCAAGGAAGCAATCCCATGCATAATAGCTACAAAAACAAATAGATAATAAACTACTTAGGGATAAATTTAACCAAGGAAGTGAATGGTCTCTACAATTAAATCTACAAAACACTGATAAAGGAAATTGAAAAGAACACAGCAAAAGGAAAGATATCCTATGCTTATGGACTGGAAGAATTAATATTGCTAAAACGTCCATACTAACCCAAAGTGATCTACAAATTCAGTGCAAATCTTCTCAAAATACCAATGACATTCTTCATAGAAACAGAAAAAAAAGTCTCTTAAAATTTGTATGGGATCACAAAAGACCCCTGAACAGCCAAAGCTATCCTGAGCAGAAAGGGCAAAACTGGAGGTACCACAATAACCCACCTCAAAACATACCATAAAATGATGGTAACCAAAACAGCATGATACCGGCAGGAAAACACACACATGGACTATCGAACAGAATCCAGAATCCGTAAATAAATCCACATTTACAGCCAACTGATATGGAGAAAGTTGCCAAGAACACACATTGGAGAAAGTACAGTGCGTTCAATGAATAATGCTCTTAGAATTGGATATTCAAATGAAAAAGAAAGTTAACTAGACCCCTACATCTCCCCATAAAAAAAAAATCAACTCAAAGCAGATCAAAGAGTTAAACATAACACCTGAAACTATGCAACTGCTAAAAAATAGAAAATATAGAAAGTATGGAAAATATGGAGTGTTTCAGGATATTTGTCTGGGCAGAGAGTTGGTATTCCATATTTTTCCCCTGGTACTGGGGGGTGAATCCAGGGTCTTACACATGTTAGGCAAGTGCTCTGCCACTGACCTGATCCCCAGCCACTTTTTAATTTTTTTTATGTTGAGACAGGGAGTCACTAAATTGTGTAGGCTGCTCCTGGCCTCAGAAGCTTATGCTGGCCTCAGACTCATGATCCTCCTGCCTCTGCCTCCTCAGTGCTGGGATGATTGGCATGTACCACCATGCTCCTCTAGCAGAGAATTTTCCAAATGCGACCCCAAATTATGGGCAACAAAAGCAAAACTTGACAAATGGGATTACACCAAACTAAAAAACTTCCACACAGCAAAGGAAACAATCGACAGACAACAGTCCTTCCCAAATTGTACAAAGAAACAACCTAGAGAGTGGGAGAAAATAATTGCAGACTCTTCATCAGAAAAGGGGTTAGTTTTCGGAAAACACGAGGAACTCAAACAACAGCCAAAAAAATCAGATATTAAAATGGGCAAATAGCAAGGTGTGGTGGTACACACGTGTAAACCTAGCACTCCAGAGGCTGAGGCAGGAGGATCTCAAGTTTGAGGCAAGCCGGGGTTACACAATGAGACTCTGCCTCAAAAACCTGAAAAGAAATCTGTACTTTATGGGATGTGTACAGACTTTTAAAAAAATGGCAAATGACCCAAATAGATTGTTGTTGTTGTTAGGTGCCGTCGAGTCAGTATCCGACTCATAGTGACCCTCATTGGGTTTTCAATAGCTGACTGTTTCGGGATTGCCTTGGGAGTGGATTGCCAGGCCCTTCTCCCATTTTTGCGGTGCTGGGAATTGAACTCCGGACCTCAGAGACTGCAGCTCAGCGCTCTACCCACTGAGCTAAATCCCAGCCCGACCCAAATAGATGTTTCTCAATAATAATAAAAGATATACAAATGACCAATAAATATATAAAAATATTCAACATAAATAGATCTACTGTATGACCCAGCTATAACACTATTGGGAATTTACCCAAAGGGAGATAGATGTGTCATCATACCACAGAGACACCTGCATCTCCATGTTCAATGCAGCACTTTTCACAATAGCAAGGGGTATGGAATCAACCAAAGTGCCCTTCAACAGAAGAATGGATAAAAAAATCTATAGTACATATACACAATGGAATACTACTCAGCAATAAAAAAAAATGAAATAAGGCCATTCGCAGTAAAATGGATGGAATTGGAGAAAATTATTTTAAGTGAACAAACACAAGTTCAGAAAGAGAAACACCACATGTTCTCACTCATGTGGGAGCTGAATCAAAATTATAAGAAGGAAAAAATCCTATTCAAAGGTTGGACCATAATAAAAGAGAAAAAAAAAGCTAAGAATGATATTATTATAGATGGTCTAGAAAATGCATGTAATAGTTCTGACAAGGTAAAAGGAAAGCTCACTATAGAAAAAGTTGCTATCTTAAACAGAACTGGAACCTAAGGATGTATAGAAAAATATCGCCATAAAAAGACAAGTAAATGGTAGAGAAGTCTTTGATGGGGCGGGAGGGAGGAGGAAGCATACAAGAGGGTAAGAGGGAACCTAGGTGAATAATGTACATATATGGAAATGTCACAATGAAAAGCATGTCAGAATGAATCACATTAAGGTGTACATTAAAATTTTCCAATAAAATATTCAACATCACTAATCTCACGGAAATGTAACTCAGTACCACAATGAGAAATTCTCCGACCTCAGTTAGATTAGATATTATCAACAACACAAACAAATAACAAATGCTGGTAGGAAGCCAAAAAGGGGGATCTCTCATATACTGTTGGTGGGAATGTAAATTAGTGAGACCATTATGGAAAATCTTGTGACGTTTCCTCAAGAAACTAGAAATATATGATCTAATAATCCTATAACTTAGTATATAACCAAAGGAATTGAAATCAGTATGCCCAGGAGACAGCTGTACTTGCATCTTTATTGCAGCACTATTCACAATAGTCAAGATATACATCCAATCTAGGTGTTCATCGACAGGTAAATGAACACACACATACACACACACACACACAATGGAATATTATTCAGCCATTAAAAAGAATGAAATTCTGTCTTTTGCAGCAACATGGATAGAACTGGAAAACTTATGTTAAATGAATTAAGTTGGGCACAGGAAGACAAATAATATATGTCCTCATCTATATATTATAATAATTAAATTTTTATTGAAGTACTGGTGGTTGACTCACTCATACACAGGGACTCACAGGGACTCACACACAATAGGCAAGTGCTCCACCATTAAGCTGCACCCCCAGGCCCATTTTTATATTTTATTTTGAGACAAGGTCTTGCTAAATTGCACAGGCTGCCTCTGGCCTCAATCTCTCAATCCTCTCACCTCAGCCTCCCAAGTCATTGGGATTATAGGCATGCGCCACAGGGCCAGCAGCAATGGTGAATTTTGATTGCTAACTTGATTAGGTTAAGGAATAAACAAGAGACGAGTAAAGCACACTGCTGGGTGTTTCTGTGATGGGGTTTCCAGAGAGCATTAGATCATGGAGGCTCTGACCTAACGGATTAATCCTGTGATGGATTCATAATATGATGGCATCATTAGAAGGTGGAGAAAGGTAGGAGGCAGGGCCTGGCTGGAGGAAGTCGGTCACTGGGCGTGTCCTTGGGGCTACATCCTGCCTTGGACTCTTCCTGGCTTCCCTTTCTCTGCTTCCTGGATGCTATGATGTGTACTGCTCTCCTCCACCACACCCTCCCTGCCATGACATTTGACACCTCTGAAACCAGAAACCAGGATAAATCCTTCCTCCTTTAGGTTATTTATGCCTGGTATTTTGTCACAGTGATGAGAAAAATTAACAAAAACATACAGAGAAGCTAAAAAGTGGATCTCAAAGAAGTAGAGAATAAAATAGTGGCTACCAGAGCCTGGGATGTGTGGGGATGGGAGTGGGAGAGAGGATGGTAACTGGCACTGGGAAGCAGTGGGATAAGAGGAATGACTTCCAATGTTCTATAGCATATTAGGATGACTATGGTTGACAACAAGTAATTGAACAATTCACAACTAGGAGAAGCAAAGTCCCAGGGTGCGTGCCTATAATCCTAGCTCCGCAGGAGGTTGAGGCAGGAGGAGCACAGGTCCAAGGCCAGAGGCAGCCTCTGCCATCTAGTGAGACTCTGTTTCAAAATAAGAAAATAAGAAAGGTGCGGCGGATGCAGCTCACTATTAGAGCACTTGCCTCATGGGTACAAGGCCCTGGGTTCAACCTCCAGTACTGAAAAGAAAGAAAGAAAGAAAGAAGAGTGAGAGAGAGGGAGAGAGAGAAAAAAAGGAGAGAGAAAGAAGGAAGGAAAGAAGGAAGAGGGAAGGAAGGGTGAGAGAGGGAGAGAGAGAGAGAAAAAAAGGAAGGAAGGAAGGGTGAAAGAGGGAGAGTGAGAAAGAAAGGAGAGAGAAAAAATGAAAGAAAGAAAGAGGAAGAAAGGAAGGGAGAGGTAGAGAGAGAAAGAAAAAGAAAGAGAGAATGAGGAAAGGAAAAAGAAAAGAAAGAAAAAAGAAAAGGGAAAGGAAATTTCCCCTGGTTTTTTATCCCACGAGTAGAACTTGTTTCTTCCCGTAAGTCAGTGGTCCGTGCGGAGTGGAAGGTGGGGAAGTTGGCTCACAGGTAGGAGGAGGGTTCTTTCTCTCCACATGAGATGCATTCACCGCAAATTGTCAACAGACACCTTGATCTCGCATGAAAAACTGAAAAATGACCCAAGTGAATGAACACAAGCCTAGCGATCTCTCTGTGTGAGGCTGAACTGGCTCTAGCAAGTGGTTTCTGTCCATTCCGAAAGCACTGCCTCTCGTGACACACGAAGTTCCACCCGTTCATAATACAGAACCCCCAGCCTAGAAATGTCCCCGGGAATCCTGTGGCTCCACAGAAGCCTGGTTGAAGCCCCTGGCCCAGGGTGCTGATCCTGTCTCCTTGCAGGTTCCTGTGCCAGCCCCCAGGAGCAGAAGACAGAGGGTCACAGGTCTAGCGTTTGAACGTCAAGATCCAGAAGTTGTTTGCGTTGATTCTGCTCTTGCCTATCAGTCACAACTATCTGCAAGATCCACTCTAGGGCTGGCGATGTGGCTCAGTGGCACAGTGCTTGCCTTGTTGTTGTTGTTGTTAGGTGCCGTCGAGTCGGTATCCGACTCATAGCAACCCTCTGTATAACAGGGGAAACACTATTGTCAGTGCTTCTCTGCTGTTCATAGGGTTTTCAATGGTGGATTGATTTTTGGGAGGGGGTTGCCAGGTCCTTCTCCTAAGCCTACAGCTTGTAGTGTTCCCAGGTGGTCTCCCATCCAGGTACTAATCAGGCCCGACCCTGCTTAGCTTCCGAGATCTGAAGGGATCGGATGCCACAGGGCTACCGCTGCAGGCAGTGCTTGCCTAGCATGTGGGAAACCCCAAGTTCCCACCCCAGCACTATGAAGAAAAGGAAAAAAGAAAAAGAGAAAGAAAGATAAGAAAAAACAACGCTGTGAGTGGCAGAGTCTGTGCCCAGGAAGAAGAAGGGGTCTGTAGGACAACGGGTCGTCCTGCCACAAACCATTTCCTTGTCTGCTGATTGCACCAGACAGAGAGCTCCTGAAGGAGATGGGCAGCCTCTTCTCCATCACCGGGAACCCACTGCCCTGCGCCCACTCTGGGCTTGGCTGAAGCAGCTGCAGGAGTGACCTGGCAGCTTCTGGAAGAGTTGTGTTGTGCACAAGGGAGTTCAGTGCATAGGAGGACAAGCTCTGCGGTGGGTCTTGGGGGGAAGAAAGAACAGCATGAGGAGCACAGCAGCACTTGGAAATTACACAGCACTGATTTTAAGCTTCCGTTTCTTGAGCACCTCATAGGTCCTCTGAGAGCCACCACAATTCTGTCTGTAAAATGGGATGACTCTGTCCGCCGGGTGGAGTAATCATGAGGAGTAAATTAAATGTATGCGAAGCAGATCCTCATGACGTGACGGCTGATAACTTTTGTTATCAGCCCTGCAAAGAGCAGGGGGACTCTATCAACATCAAGAATCAAGGCACGGCCGGGCGTGGTGGCGCACGCCTGTAATCCCAGCGGCTTGGGAGGCAGAGGCGGGAGGATCGCAAGTTCAAGACCAGAGGCAGTCTGTGTAATTTAGCGAGACCCTGTCTCAAAGAAAGTAAAAAAAAATGGGCTGAGGTGCAGCTCGGTGGTCCAGCACTTGCAGAGCATGCAGGCGCAAGGCCCTGGGTTCAACCCCCAGTACCGCAAAAAAAAAGAATCAAGGCGAGAATAATAATACCAATTGACATTCATTATGGTAGTAATATGTCCATAGCCACACCATCCTCATCTCTGAACTCATCTGAGCTCAGAAGCTAAGCAGAGTTGGGCCTGGTTAGTGCTTGGATGGGAGACCACCAGGGAACACTAGGTGCTACAGGCTTGGGAGAAGGACCCAGCTGCCCACTCCTGAAACAACCAGTCACTGAAAACCCTATAAATAGCAGAGAAGCACTAACAATAGTGCCAGGCACGGCACAGTGTTGAGTAGTGTCTCATTCTGTTGTACATAGGGTCACTATGAGTCAGACTCTACTCGATGGCCCCTACCAACAATAAACATGCCATTCATATAAGCCTCATGCATCTTTTTTGATCCTGTGAAGTAGATGTTATTCTCCACATTTTATAGAAGAAGAAACTGAGGGATGTAAAAATTAAGCAACAAGCCCAAAGTCACATGCCTTCTTATAGGCGAGGCAGGCAGTCTCAATCCCAGAGACAACTGGTCTCTAAGGGGCTTGGGGGACTAGACTATTTGGCCTTGTGAAGTTATTTATACCAAGAAGTCTGATATGACTGATGGAGCCATGGTGTCCCCGTGGACTTCTTCATCCAGCTTTGTCCTGGCCCTGCCAGATCCCCTTGGGCCTCAGTTTTCTGGACCACCTCCTCATTTGACAATGCAGTTAGACCCAATAATTCTTGATTGGCAACTATGGTGCAGGAAGAGGCATTTGTAAGTGAGCCCCGCCCTGCTGGTGACATCACAGACAGGAGAGTTCCAGGGGAACAGTCCGGCTTTCCTAGAAGCCCAGGGCCACAGTTGGTTCTGACCTCAGCTTCAGAGAGAAAGGGAATCCAGGAAAGGGCCCACTGGGTCCAGGGCTTCGGCTCTCCTGCTGCAGCGTTCCCAGCGTAGACATGGATCAACCCCCAAAGTCCGGAGAGGCTCACCACGAGGCCACCACCAATAACACGGATCCGTTTTCGCGCTCCTACTCACACAGGCCAGGCCAAGGCGGAGTCCACCCTCAGTATGAGTCTCGCCACCAGGGGGCGCATCCCAGCGGATTCCATCACTATGATCCACCTCAGCACCTTTCTGAGTCCCGAGACGTCCGCGACAATGACTTCTCCAGTCCTACCCAGCAGCACAGCAGGCCTCACCACCGCACAGCCCCTAGTCTGGGTCCCACTCATAGCCTTGCCCCTCCCCATGATCAGCACCACCCTGAAGGTAGGATGCTTGGTGGTGGAGCCCACGGTCCTGGTGGATCCTTCCCCCAAACTGATACCCCTCACCTCGGTGGGTTCCACGGCCACAACGAGGCTTCCCACAGTGGCAGGCCCCCCAACGATACAGACTATGGCCGCCAAGGTGGGCCCTATCACCAAAATGACCCTCCCTACTATGGACATCCCCCCTATGGTGAGTTCCACCAGCAGGAAGCCCTGCCCTACGGAAGGCCCTATCGTCCTCCGTATGGAGAGGACCGTACCTACCCTTCCTTTGAGGGGTCGGACCAACCTGGTGGCCCTCTCCCTCCGCTGGAAGGCGAGTATCACAAAGACCGCTACCGCCAAGGGCACCGTGCCCACCGAGAGCACCGAGAGAACCGAGAGCGCCGCCGCGGTGGGCGCCGCCACAGGGAGCATCACCGGGATGAATCCCAATTCTCTTTCCCAGACAAGTCCCACAGCACCCTGGGTGCCTCCCATGCTCATCTCTCAGCCAAGAGCTGGGACCATTACACAGCCAGTATGATTCACTCCCACGCCTCCCACGTCTCCAGCAGAACTCATCCCCACGAGGGCTCCGGAGACTCTGAAAGCTGGTCTGAAGATGAGCAATTTCAGAGGCACAAAGGTAGGCCTTTGCTGGGCTCCTCTCCCCGACTCCCACTGCCCGGCCCAGATGCACCCAGATCCAGCACAGGCCTTCTGGCCATCAGGATGCCAGCTCCTCACTTACAGGTGCCCTCCGTGGGCTGCTCACTCTCCTCCCTGGTCACCCCCCACCCTTCGCTCCTTGAGCTATGCACCTCCGCAGACCGTCACCTCTCACACATTGTGACTCTTGTCAAATGTGGGTGCCCAAGTGTTTGGGCAGCACAGGGGATGAACCCAGCAGAGTCCTTGCCCTGGTGGTGGTGGGGGGGACGTCCAAGGCTGGAGGTAGTGACATAACCACACTCAGAGCCTCCAAGGACAGAGCCTGGGAACTAGACCGTGAATGCAAGCCTTGTTGTTGTTGTTAGGTGCCGTCGAGTCAGTATCTGACTCATAGCGACCCTCTGTACAACAGGGGAAACACCATTGTCAGTGCTTCTCTGCTGTTCATAGGGTTTTCAATGGCGGATTGATTTTTGGGAGGGGGTTGCCAGGTCCTTCTCCCAAGCCTACAGCTTGTAGTATTCCCAGGCGGTCTCCCATCCAGGTACTAACCAGGCCCGATCCTGCTTGGCTTCCGAGATCTGAAGGGATCGGATGCCACAGGGCTACCGCTGCAGGCCGCAAGCCTTATTAGAAGGCAGGAAAGGACCACGGCTGTCACATTCTCCTCCACTTGGCTCCTCGTAGTTCAGTCAACATGGCAGCCTTACAAACAAGCAGACAGGGGCAAGTGACTTATCGGGTGGGAGCAGGAAAAGCATCCAGGAGGAGAGAATGCTTCAGCAGCTCCTCAGAGAAAGAGACGGGGCTCACCAAGAGGATGGGACGGGGAGGGGCAGGTTTTCCATGCCTCAGTTGCCATATGAACAAAGAAGGGCATGAAGGTGTCGGGTCAGGAACCCTCGGGATTCACTGAGGCCAACCTCAGGTCCCAAACAGGGTGGCCCCTGGTGTGGAAGGGGTTAGGACCATGGCCCCAAGGCCAGCACAGGACTAGCGTGGGGGCACATTAGTGAGTGGACAACGGGCCTGCAGACCAGGAGGAACAGACGGTGAGGAGACCCCACCCAGGCTGGGAGGGGGTCTGGGAGCCTTGCACCCCGCACCTGCACAGACACGACTTTCTGGCGTCACTACAGGAAGGTCCCAGAGGTTACACAAAAAGGCGCACTCCGGGGACTTCTTTCACTGGCTGTGGGAAAAATTAAGCTACCTCATTTGGGTCCTCCGGACTATGATGCGGAAGCTGACCCAGTCCCTGGCCTTTGAGGCCTACATCTTCTTCACCATCTGCCTCAACACCGTGGTGGTTGTGGCCCACACCTTTTCTGAAGTTGAGATCCGGGCAGGTAAGATCCCACAGGGGCCTTCTTCTATGGAGAAGGCCATTAATGTGGTTCTAGGACCTCCCGTGGGCCCGATCCAGTGCCAGCAGATCTGTATAACTTCTCTCACTTGATCCTCACACTCCGGGAAGTCGGAGACATTCCTATTTTAGTGGAGATCCAGGCTGAGAAAGATTATCACTGAGGTCAGCCAGAGACCAGCGGAGGAGGAAGTTGTGCTGTTCCCGGATGCTGCCACCAGATGGCGCATGATGCACTAAATATGCTGCTCTGGGTAGGAACAGTGCCAGGACCCTGGGTCTATGGGAAGGGCCAGGAAGAGACCCCCTAGGAGAAACGAAAGTGGAAAGCCTAAGAAGGCTGACCTCTAAAACCCCATGCAGCAGGGTGAAGGAAAGGATCCGTCACATGCTCACGGTTCCAGGCTCCATTCTGCGTGCCTGCTAAATGCATTTAATGCTCATGACAACTCTATCAAGCAATTACCCCCATTTTATAGATGAGAAAACTAAGGAGCACAGTGGTTAAGTCACACAGCCATTTAAGGCAAAGCCAGAGAGAACTTCGGCACGTGGGCTTGTGCGGTTTCTCCTTCTAGTGGTGAAGGGGAGAAGGAGGGCTCCGGGGACGGTGGGGGCAGCCCTGACCAGCCCTGGTGTCCCCGCAGAGTGGTACTTCCTGGTCTTGGACTGCATTTTCCTGGGCACCTACATGGTGGAAGCCATAGTCAAGATCATCGCCTTGGGCATGGAGTATTTTTATGACCCCTGGAACAACCTGGGTGGGTAGGGGTGGGGCTGGAAGTGGGGCACTGGACTGTGGCGGCAGGGGTGGGGGAAGGGGGTACTGAGGATGAAAGAGAGGCAGGGATAGGGTGCTGGCGTTGGGAGGCCTCCGGTCTGGGCCAGGCGCCCAGGGAGCCCCTCCCGGCTCAGGCACGCCCTCTGTCCTCAGACTTCTTCATCATGATCATTACCATACTGGACTTCATGCTCATGCAGGTCAACTCCCTCACCTACTCCTTCTACAACCACAGCCTCTTCCGGATCATCAAGGTCTTCAAGGGCCTGCGAGCCCTGCGGGCCATCAGGGTCCTGCGGAGGCTCAGGTCCGCACGGCGCAGGCTGCTCACCCTGGGGTGGGGACTCGGCAGGAAGAGAGGAAGCAGGCCTGGGCCCAGGGGACAAGGGTGGGGGTCGGCCGCAGTCCCCAGCTTGCTTCTGATAAGCCTCCTCTGGGATCCATCGCTGTCACCAATCTCTTCATTTTCCAGGGAAGGGCCAGGATTCGCCCAAGTGACCCCCAAACCAGGGACTCCCTGCTTTCTGTGTCAGCTGGGGGTGGGGGGGCCTAGGAGCAGACGCGCAGCCCCACCCCCGCTGACTCGGTCTCCTTCTCCACCTCTGCCCGCAGCATTCTGACCAGCCTCCACGAGGTGACAGGAACTCTGGGTCGGTCCTTGCGGTCCATCATGGCCATCCTCATCCTCATGTTTGCCTGCATCTGTATCCTGTGCCCAGGAGGCGGGGACAGGGCCTGAGACGAGGCGGGGGGGCGGGGCGGGGCCTGAGGCGGGGGGCGAGGCGGGGCGGGGACGGGGCGGAGGCGGGGCGCCCGGGTTGCAGTTGGATCCCAGTTTGGCCCTGAACGGTGAGTCCTCTTCTCTGTGGTCCTCCGGGCGCTGTTCCGCAAATCGGACCCCAGACGCTTCCACACCTTCTTCGACACCATCTTCACCCTCTTCTCCATGCTCACCTTGGACGACTGGTCCTACATCTACAGAGACAACAGGGCCGAGGGTGGGCAGAGGGCCCGGCTGGGTGGGCAAACCCTGGGGACTCAGCTTCCGTCTGCCACGTGGGGCTTGTGACCCTTGCTGAAAGGGGAGGGGGGGGCCTCTCGGTTGACCCCCTCCCCTCCTCCCCCAGGCGCCTGGTACATCGTCCCCATTCTCATGATTTACATCGTCATCCAGTGCTTCATCTTCCTCAAGTGAGGACCCTGCTGTCTGCCCAGCTTCCGTCCCACCCCCTCGTCGCACCTCCAGGAACTCCCAGCCCCTAACCCTCCTCATGCCACACCGAGCCCAGAGGATGCTACAGGACCTCCTCTCCAGCATCCTTTTTGAGACACCCCACTGTCCCCCCTCCCCAGCCTGGTGATCGCTGTCCTGGTAGATAGCTTCCAGATGGCACTGCTCAGACACCTGGAGAAAATCAAGCAGGAGGTACCACTTGGAGGAGGGGCCGGGAGGCCGGGAAGCAGATGCTGCAAGGGTGGGGACAAGGGACTTCTACAGAACTGAGGCCTCTTCTCCCTAGAGGGCCGCCAAGATCCACGAGAAGCTTCTCGATGACTCCCTGACAGAGCTCACTCAAGCAGGTACTGGCCTCGCCCGGCTCCCTCCACCCAGCCCCCTCCGCAGCCAGGCACAGCAGCACAGGTTCAGTTTTAGAGCTTCAGACTGGGAGATGAAGGACAGCTTCCCAAGCTTACATCTCTAGTCCAAAGGGCTCTAGGACAATCCTCCACAAACCAGATTAGGCATCAACTCTTGAAAGACCCACTTGCAAAACAACTAATTAGCCAAATTATAGTTCAACCCCCCCATTTCTGTAAATAACTTATAAAGTTCACAGCAGTTGGTATTCTATGGGATGGTTTCAATAGCCTTGTGGGTTTTGTCAAGGTTATACATACTTATCCAGAGTGATTCGACCCAATTTAGAGCCTACAAAAAAAATGAACTCTCCTGTATGTACTTACTTTCACACCCTTGACCTTCTGAATACTTTCAGTTTTTGTTTGTTGTTTGTTTCAATACTTGTGATTGAACCCGTGGCCTCCTACACACTAGACAAGAGCTTTACTACTGGACTGCATCCCCCACCCCTTTTCATTTTTTTTTTTTAATTTTTTATTTTGAGACAGAGTCTCTCTAAGATTGTGCCTCTGGCCTCGATCTCCCAATCTTCCTGCCTCAGCCTCCCCAGTCACCGGGATTACAGGCACTCACCATGGCACCTGCCATGGATGCATTCATTTTGAACCAAATGGTTTGCTTCCTACCTAAATATCCTCTGAACTTTAGAATCTGAACTCGAGAATCCCACTCCTAGGATCAACAGGGACCTCTCTCAGTTGCACTTTCCATCAAGAACAGACACTCAGCACAGAAAATGAAAAAGAAATTAATTGGCTCCAATTGTTTTGCAAATCGAGGATGCATGGGTTTTCAGGAAAGGCTTGGCGCAAGATTCAAATGCTGATCAGAATTTGGTCTCTTTTCATGTTTCCTCTCTGTAGCCCTCTGTGTGATTCGGTGCTTGGAACAATTTTTCCCTTGTGATGGCAAAATGGTCACTTGCACCTCTAGTAGTCATCCCTGCCCTCCCAGCAGAAAACATGTTCTTCTTCTCCCAGCAGTCCCAATGAAGTCCCAGAAATGAGCCTCCTTTATTCTGATCGGCTCACGTGCCTACTTTTGAAACAATCATTGTGGCCTGTGATTGGCCAGACTGCAGTCACGTGTCCTTGGAGCGGGCGTAGAAGCAGCCCCTACTGGACAACATGGATTGAACCCTGGGGGGAGATGGCCTCCAGAAGAAGAGGGAATGGGACTGAGGGTGTGGCTTGCCACAAATAATTAATGGATCAATCAATCAATCAATAGAAGGAATGGAGCCGGGCGTGGTGGCAACGCCTGTAATCTCAGGCTCAGGAGGTGGAGGCAGGAGGATCACAAGTTCGAGACCAGAGACCCTGTCTCAAAAAAAGCAAAAAAATAAAAAATAAAAAATAAAAAAATGGGCTGAGGGTGCAGATCAGTGGTCCAGCACTTGTAAAGCATGCAAGCACAAGGCCCTGGGTTCAAACCCCAGTACCACAAAAAAAAAAAAAAAAAAAAAATAGAAGAAATGGTTGCTGCACAGGGAAATGAATGAAGAAAACCGCTACACACTCCATGCGCAGAGAAGAAACCTCTAGGGCCCGCTCAACAGAAATTCCTTCAGCCCTCTCTCACCTCCCTGACACCATCCAATCCAAGCACCTTCCTGACACCTGCTCCGCACCCCATGCTCTCTTCATCCAGAGGCGGAGGAGGTGATCAGTGAGACCACCCTGAGGAAGCACCTCATCGAGAGAAAGTTCGGGACCATGACAGAAAAGTGAGAAGACCCCGGGGCAGGAGGGCTTGGGTCTAAGGCAGTGGAGGGCGTTGGTGGGCCGGCAGGAAAAGGGATGTTGCTGCCTCTCTGGAAGGGGGAGGAAGCCTTAAGGCTTTTGTTCAAGCCTGTGAGTGGGACGTCCAGACCCCGAGCGGCCCCTGGACAGGGCAGAGCAGGGCCCTGCTTTTGGAGAAGGACCCAGAGTCACCAGCACATCTTTGACGACCCCAATAACAGGGATCCGCTCTTCTCTTTGCTCAAGAAGCATCTTGACCCTTGTCGGGGCCCGGCCCAGTAAGGCTTCAAGGACCCACAGAGGACGTGGACTCTGTCTCTGCCCCTGAAAGTCCCACCTCTGCAGACCCGCGCTGGGCCATGGAGGCCGAGCGGACTTCCGCCAGGTGGAGGGGTGAGGGACTGTGGGGAACAGCTTAGGGGAAAGAGCTGGCAGTCACATCATCAACCCTCGCTCTGCCTATTGTAGAGGTCCTGTGGGAACTCAGACTCAAGAAAAGGGTCCTTGACACCGCCTCCTGAGTCCTGGCTCCCCCAAGGTGGTTCTGCCTGGAAGCTGGGCCCTCCCCAGCCCTGTCCAGCCCAGCTCCTACCCAGCGCCCAGGGCAGGCCTGAAAGCTGGCAGCTCCTGGGTTCTGCTCAGAGTGAGGGTCCAAGCCCCACATCCTGGCACTGCAGGCACTGTGTGGTCAGGCCAGTGCCAGCCTCCCTGGTGTCATCAGAGTCACTGCCACCCCAGCACAAGGCTGCTTTGCCCACACTCTTTCCCAGGCACCGCTCATACGTCTCTGCCTCCGGGCTTTGTCTGCACTGGGCTCTGTCTGGCGTGTCCTCTGATGCCAGTGCCAGGCTTGGGTCACCAGGAATTGGGAGATCCGCTTCCAGTCCTGGCTTGTGTCACCGGCTGAGTTGTTCTCTCACTCATTCTCCATGGTCCAGCACCTGCCATGCTTTCACTGGTGGGGAGCCCCATAGGTCCCCACCACTGAGAGAGGTCTTTAGTGTAGTTCAGCTTTTCCCTCCTCCGAGTATAAACCCCTCCACGGCTTCTTCCCACTTTGGGTAAAGTCCCAGCTCCTTGCTTTGACACCTGCTCCCTGACACAGCCTTCCCAAAGCCAGTCCCCAGCCCCAAGATTGTGTCCCCGCTGTTCTTGTACCTCGAGGCACCAGGAACCCTGCCTGGCAAAGTCTCCTCTGTCTTCCAAGCTCAGCTCAGTGATGCTCCCCCAGGCGCCACCCCCCCACACACACACCCCAGTGCTGGGTGAGCCCGGGCTTCTCTCTGCCTCCGGGACCATCTTGCTTATTGGTCCCAGTGGCTCCGATGGGCGTATTGATAAGATCCAATGGGTGGATGGTAACAGGGGTGGGGGGAGTGGATGGGTGGATGGTGGGCGTCCAGGGGGATGACTGACCGCACTGCGCGGTCAAGGCGTGAGTGGGTGAGTGGGTCCAGGGAAGAGCAGGTAAGTGGAGGGTGGGTGGGTGTGGACGGGTGCAGTGGTTGGATAGGGGAGTGAACGGCGGGGCAGATGGTTGAGTGGGTCTGTGCAGAGAGACAGCAGTCAAGGAGATGAGCAGAAGAATGGGTAGATGAAGGGATGGCTGGTTGGGAGAGTTGTTGTTGTTGTTGTTGTTGTTGCTAGGTGCTGTCGAGTCAGTATCCGACTCATAGCGGCCCTCATAGGGTTTTCAATGGCTGACTGTTTCGGGATTGCCTTGGGAGTGGATTGCCAGGCCCTTCTCCCATTTTTGCGGTGCTGGGAATTGAACTCAGGACCTCAGAGACTGCAGCACAGTGCTCTACCAACTGAGCTAAATCCCAGCCCGGTTGGGAGAGTAAACTAATTTCCAGAAGCTTCTGTGGTACACGGAGCTATGGGGGACTTTTTGGTGTTGAAAAGGAGACATACTGGAGAGGGCTGGAAGTCTCAGGAGGAGACTGGCAAGAAGAGCCATGTGGGGCTCTGGGGGGACCCGGAAGTGTGCCAGGCGGCCCGCCCAGCTCTTGCCTCTGCCCACCCCCAGGCAGCAAGAGGTCCACTTCCATTTCCTGCAGCTGGTGGCCGGGGTGGAGCAGCAGCAGCAGAAATTCCGCTCCCAGGCGTCTGTCATCGATGAGATTGTGGACACTGCGTTTGAGGTGAGCCGGGCAGGGCCGGGCAGGGCAGGAAGAGGGGCCTCTGCCGGGGCTCCTGCTTCGTGCGACCCCATGGCACGGGTTCCCTCACCGCTCCTCCCACCCTCCAGGCTGGGGAAGAGGACTTCAGGAAGTGACCCTGAAGAGCGCCACCAGATGGAGACGTGAGCTTCTGGCAAGCAGTCCACCACGGTGGGTGGGGACAAGTGCCTAACTCCGCTGGAGGGATTGTCTGGACCCCTCAAGGTTAGAGGCACAATAGAGTTTTAAAACCCCACATGGCTTCGTGTCCTCACTGGCTGGGCCGAGGCGCAGGGCAAGAGAGCCTGGGCAGGGACTTGGAGGTCGGAGGTCTAAGCGAGGGCCAGGAACCCTTCGCCCTGCCTGGGGTTAACCTGCAGAGCCTCCCGTGTGGGGGTGGGGAGGCCTCTCAAGTCCTGGCTCCAGAGTTGGGGGCCAGGGTCCTAGTGTGTGGCTGAGCTGCTGTTGGGAACGGGGCTGGCTGCTCTTGCTTAGATGCAAGCCCAGGCGGGATGCCCAGAGCCCCTGGGCCCACAGCTCAGCTGGCCATGGGGCACTGGTGGGTGGTGAGCACTGCTGGGTCAAGTTCAAGCCCAGACCAGTGGGCTCCCCATCCAGCGTTGGGGGCCTCCTGCCACCTGGAACTGTCTCAGCCTTCAGGGAGGCCAATCCGGGGTGCGGTGCAGGCTGGCGGGGATCAGAGTGGGGAGCTGGAGGGTGGCAGCTTTGCCAGCTTCTCCTCAGCTCTGCCCTGGACCAGACAGTGGTGGAGCCGCCAGGGCCTCAGGGCAGACGCAGCAACTCCGCTCCCTGACCTCACCAGAAACAGGCTGTGCGGAGGAAGGGCCACCTGGGATTTGGCACAGATTGCAGGGGTGGGGATGCCACCCAGCAGACATCTCTCTCCTGGCCGCAGCCTCGCACACATTCATTCAATGTGCATTTCCTGTCACCTGCCCTGTGCCAGTCCCTGGTGGGAGCCTCCTGCCTGGTGGCACTTGGGAGCCACCTTGGGGGCAGCTACAGCTGACAGGCTACTGCGGATGCAGGGCCCAGGCGCCCCATCCCCTTATCCCTGTCCAAAATGACCCTCACTGCCTCAGGTGGGACTCAGTCTATTGCCCACCTCTCCATCCCCACCTCAATGTGGCCTCCAGGAAAGCAGACAGGGCCCCAGCGGAGGCCACTGCTCATGAGGTCATAGCAGTGGTGGGGGCCAGGCAGTCACCAGGGCACTGTGAGGCTGAGAAGGATGGAGGTGTGGGTCGTGGGAAGGGGTTCCCCCGGTCTCTCCATGCCACCTGTCAGCAGCCTGGGCACCACACTGTTGACCCCACAGTGCACCCAGCATCCTGTCCCCCTCGTGTGTGTGCCTGCCCTTTGGTGTGGCACCCAGGCCCTGGCCTGGGGGCTGGGGTAGGTGCTGTAGTCCAGGCTCCTCCTGTGTGCTGCCTGGGCTTTGCCCTCCTGGGTTGTGTGTGCTGGTGTTTTTCGGGGCGGATCTTGGGGTCCGGAGCATTGGGGTGTGTCCTGTGGGTTTCGGCATGTGTGTGTCTGTTGTGCTGAGGGGTTCCGGGTGGGGAGGACTGCGGGGGGTGTCTACAGGGTAAGAGTAGCCACAAACTCAGGTGCGCAAAGAATGTTGCAACTCTTTTTCTTGAGGCGACCTTGAGGCGAATCTGCAGCCTGGGAGCTCCCTGCAGGCAGCAGGGGGGATCGCTGCCCTGGGCCTTTGCCTCCAGCCCCTCCAGGGCTCTTGCTACTCTTGGGGCAGCGTCCCTCTTCTGTGACTGTCCCCCTCTTATCTCCGAGGCTCCTGGGGGTCTCTGGCTGTGTTTGGAGGCTCTGGAGCTTTGTCCTTCTCTGGCTGGGAGGCTGGAGTGCTTGGGGGCTCTGAGTGTGGGGCTGACACCAGCGCCCTCAGCACTGCCTGGGACAGCAGAAGCCCGAGAGGGTGGCAAGGGTGCCCTGTCAGCTGGGGGTTTCTGGGGCGCTGGGAGCGCCTGGGCGCAGCAG